>LT649336.1:0-36528 GCA_900128395.1 Stramenopiles sp. TOSAG23-2 | reverse complement strand
TGGGTACGAAAATTGAGAAATTTCATCAGATATATCGAATTTGCATTTCGTCTCCAAACATCATTTCCAACATTTTGAAGTCATATAAACTTCGACATCCTTTCTTTATATATATAACTTGTATCTCTAAACTCCAACCAAAATAAATATTACATTTACATGAAACGCTAGACCCAAAGTGAATTTTCACTAAAAAATGCATATTTTTGGACACTTTTATTAAGGTTTTACAAGCCTATTCCATAGTAAGGGTACTTTGACATGCAATTGAAACGTCATTAGTAAAGTATGTTCCTGGCACTCAGTTGTCATCAACTTACTCTTAAGTTTGGCTCTTTATATGTAAAAATGAGATCTCGTACTACTTTTGTATTAATATTTTCATTGACTCGAGATATATTGTGTTGACTATACCCTATTTTGTAATGGATTCCCATGTGCCTGAAAAAGGCCTAGAAATCCAAATCGATTTTGAATCACAACAATTCTAAATGGAGCTAGAAATCTACCTTTTTAACACAAAACATAAAAAATTTTGATAAAATGTCGTAGATTCTATATCGTAGGTGATATATTTAACTTTTCTCTGGGAGTTTACGTGTATAATTATGTTTTTAAAGAAAAGTGCTGAATTTTTTTTTTAAATCGTACGTTAGCATGGAGTTAGTATTAGAGCACTTTTCCATGTAAATGGTGAAAATCATGAAAGGTTGAAAACTTTCATTGAAGATATTAAAATTAGACTTTGAAACGTTGCATATCCGTTATTTATTACGTATATAATGTCTGTAGGTCGTGGTCTGGGGAGTTTAACAGTAAAACCATGTTTACTAAAAATATCGTGCATTTTGATCATTTACGTTAGGGTTAGAGATGCTAGCACTACTTAGCATTGTGGGGTCATACCCGTACATGACGGGACCTCTCACTCTATTTCTCAACACCAACATACACTCACACGAATGCCATTTCTATACTTTCCCATTATATACAAAGCTGAAACCAATACCTAAAAGTTATATACTGATCACCTAAACAATCCCCGACCGTTCTCCTGTCCATACATCACGTATAAGTCGAGCTTTACACCGATATGTGATTTTCAAGATCGGGTTAGTTTAGGGTTATAGACCAAGAAATCACCAAAATATTGAAAAATTATCAGAAATATCACCGAAATACAATGTGTCGATTTTTTCTATCTAAATCTTCTACGAATTGATTCAAAATAAGACACATCTCTTAACACATCCCTAAAGGAAAGAAGTGCATACATATTTTGATCTAATTATGTTTTAAATGAAACTGACAAGGTAACGAATTTTTTTCAAAATGGTGATTTTTTTCCAAATTAGTATGGACACAGTATGGACTAAAAATGTAAAATTTGAAAATGAGAAAAGGTAGTTTTTTACATATATATATACATAACTTTAGAAAAATAAGTATCCACGATCAATTTTTATATGTTTGGTAATAATTTTACTGAATATATCAATATTCTTGTATCTACTTCATATTTGAATATCCGTTAAAAGTTGAAAAAAACGCGTAACCCTATAGCTGTAACACTACTTGATAGGTGGTTTTCACTTGTAGTGTCGGCTTTGTCTAACACTATTTAGTACAAAAATATTATACTAAATTGTTGATAGGTTTCAATATTCCAAAAACGATATTTATAATTTATGTAAAAAAGTGAATTTCCATCTAAAATATGATATTTTGTATGATTTCATAGTTGAAAAAGTGAATTTCCATCTAAAATATGATATTTTGTATGATTTCATATTAATGGTAATTATATGTAATTGTAAGAAAAGGATGAAATTGTTCAAATGACGATGTTATTTTTATATGTATTTTGTGTTTTAAAAAATGGATATTTTTATAATTTAATGATTTCTATGAATTTTATAGTTTTTTTTAGTCATTTCTGTAAATTAATAATTTAGTCAAGTACAAATTTTAATGTATAAATTTGATGCCTGAAATTCTGCTATCCCTAATTTCTGAAAACAAGAAATGTCAAAATTATTTTGCCAATTGATAGGAAAAATGGTATACTAGTGGAGCCTAACTTTCAAAAGGTATTTTCAATATTTTTCCTTTGTTTTCTTGTAATAGAATGAAAAATCCACCATCATAACAAGGAATTATAAGAATTTAGGTCAAAAATGTTGATTTTAATGAAATTTGAGGGAAAATATGCGAATAGTAATGGTATTGTTATTATACATCTATTTGTATGAAATATTCTTACTCTCTCAACTCAAAGCATCAAATGATACGTATACATGTTTACATCCTATCACAACCATAAAGCAGCTATATCTGTTCTATGCCTTGCCTTTTGCAATACAACATTACTAAAAAAAGCATTTAAACGTTTTGGCAGACTAACCATACCATCATGTGTGCGAATATCACCAAATCGTGCCAATGCTTCAACAAAATCATCTAAATCTATTTTATCTACATCAATAGCACCAATGTAACCACATATTGATACAAATATTTTACATCCAGCATGTAATGTAGCACGTTGTACATCTACCAAGCCCAAACTTTTAAGAACATATAAAAATTCCACTAAATCCATTTTTTTAGATGCACGATCTTTCTGAGAGAAATAATCAAACACCTTACCAAGTCGCGGCTTGTAGATCTCCATGACTTCTAGCACGTTTTCATTAATCCATGCTGAATCTGTTTCCGCGGTGACTAATGACGGTTGTGATGTACCAGCTTCCGATGCTGCACGTATAGCAATTGCTGATGGAATGAAATGTTTATTCAATGCATTTTCTAACCGTTCCACAAATGTTGGTGGTTTTATTCCATCAGATGTGATAGGTTTATACCGTGCATATGATACACGGACTACCACTTCTAAAAACTTCGGAAACAATAATGTAAATCCTAGCGCCATGTTGGTCAAACTATCATCTTCATTATTATTATTACTATTGTTTTTCTTTTGTGATTGTTTTTTTTGTGTTGCATTTTTGTTATTATTAGTATCGTTTGATGTCGGCAACGGCATTAACTTTTGCTCCTTACGTACAAGTAACGTTTTTGGATTAGATGGGCGATTTATCAACGGGGTTTTAGGAACATTCAACAAATTTGAATTAGCTTGTTTCCATGCATTTTCAAGTATTGTTTTACCAAAAGATGGTGTTATTAAACCAAAATCTAAGAACATACGTTTGCACATTTCATATGATAAAGTCAATCTTTCACTTTTTGGAGTATATGGTGGGCGGTGATGATGAATAGCAGCTGGTGCAAGATTATTTCCATGCCGTGATGATTTATTGTTATTAAGATTGTTCTTTGTTTTCGATATCGGTGGTTTTGGTGTGTGTTGCAAATTGCCCTTGTTGTTGTTGTTGTTGTTGTTGTTATTATTATTATTATTATTAGCGTAGACATGGTTGTCTCCTCCATCCATCCCTTGAGTAACGAAGGATGATAATCGATATGAACGAGTTAAACGTTCATCATAGTCAGCCTCACAATATTTAGTAAACAGTAATAACATATCATTCTTATGCTTAATTAATGCTCGTATTACTTGTACGCGTGCACTATCAAAATCTCTTGATTGCGCAACAGCTTCTGCATACCTCATAGCATTTGTGGTCCACCACTGTGCTTCTTGTTTTAATAAATCTAATATATCAAAATGCATACCACTCTGTGCACATACTTCTTTTATTTCAACATCTTGATGCGCCTCTGTTGGATTTATAAAACTTTCTAATAATCGATTTACACCACTTGGCGCATCAGTTGGATCTCCAGCAATTTCAGTAGATGCACTAGTATGACCATAAGTTGGAAAATATTGATGCCACTGCACACGTAAACCTCTTAAACTATCTTGAAACCCTTTTTTTAACGAACGATGTGATGGATCGATCTTCAACCCATCACGATATGTATCACTTGCCTCTCGAAACTGTTGTAATTGCATTAATGATTCGCCACGCCGAACATATGCTTTAATATTAGATGGATCCAAACTTAACGCCGAATTTGCATCTTCAATAGAACGACGATGATCACTTAATTTACTGAAGCAAGATGCGCGGCCCAAATATATTCGTACAACTTGTTCAGTTGGCACTATTTGTTGTAGATGTTTTGAGAGTTTATATGCTCGAAACTTTTTACGTTCTGCTAATTTTCTTGGAGATATTGGAGATTCTTCAATGTTATTATTATTATTATTATCATCGCAATCATCATCTTGTTGTTCATTATCGATGGGAGAAGAGTGTTGCTGTTGCTCAGGCAAACTATCACTTTCACCTTCGTTCTTTATATCATTTCCATTCTTTTTATCATTATTAATGTTATTATTGTCTTTTTTAACCTTCCTTCTATTAGTTAAACGCAGTTTCTTTTGTTGTTTTTCATTTTCATATTTTTCCCACTTTAATCTTTCTTCTTCTTTTCTACGTATTTCTTCTTCTTCTAGAATCTCTTCTTCAGCCGCTCGTCCTGCTTCTACATGAATAATTTTTGTTAATATTTCAATCGTTTTTGTATACTCAGCGATTGCTTCAATAAATTTTCCTTGTTGGTGCAACGATTTAGCACGTGTACGTATATTATGAAAAGTCATAACATCCATTTTAACTTCTTGCAATAATCTTTTCTTCGCTACCATTGATTTATTTTCATTATATACAAACTTCGATTTCAAAAATGTTTTATCCACGCTGCTATCAGCTAAATTATCTACATCCATCTTGTAATTGATTGATTTATGATGCTGTTTGTTGTGTTCTGTGTTCTGTGTTTTGTTTCTTTTTTCACTTTTTTTCTGTTTTGTACCTAGACGACGACTATTATTATTAAATATATATATTATTAGTACAGACAAAAATATGATACATGTATGAAATATTTACTGTAACGCCTCGCGTCGTTATTAGCGCTTCTTATAAAAACTTATAACCAGAGTACAGAAATATACCAAGTACCACAGCGCAAGCCGGAAATCTCTTATGCATAATTTTATACTAATTAGATTATAAAATAGAAGTAATCGATAAAATCCTTAAACATGACAAATGGTATGTTAATTGGTCTATACCACGGTGTTAGCTGGTTAGGCCAGTAGCTAGACTAGGCAACTGACGACAGCTTAAGCTGGACAACGCGTGCTTTCCAGCTTTGCTTTACCTGGTAAATAATATTATTGTGCACTTGTATACAAAATAATAGGTTATGTCAAAATGTATTTTACGTAATAATTATAGAAGCAACAACAGATGATATACTGTAACATTATGTTGGCAAGAGATCAAAGAGAAAAAAAGAATTGAAACATAAATATAAAAATAATGAATAGCAACAAATTAATAGAACAAAGTTCCAATGAAGTTTTACGTTTATTGGATCTAATAAACGAAAAAGATACAGAAGATTTATCAAGTGAAGCAACAAAGCAAAGATGGGGTGGAATTTACTATGATAAGGAGTCCAATGAATCTATAGGTAAGACAGTGGCCAAAATTCAAAATGAAGCTTTTCGTCTATTTAGTTCAACAAATGCATTGTATCCGACTGTTTGGCCATCAATTGCCAACATGCAAACAGATTTAATAAAATTGTGTATTACTTTCTGTAAAGGTCAACAAGATGCTCAAAAAGGCTTACTGGCCTCTGGTGGAACAGAAAGTATTTTATTAGCTTTATTAGCACATAGAGAGTGGGCATATTCGAAAAATATTAAGACTCCGGAGATTATCGCTGCATCTACTTGCCATGGCGCATGTCACAAAGCATGTTTCTATTTCGGGATGAAATTGATTTTAGTGAAACCAGATGAAATAACGCAAAGAATCTCAAGACATGAAGTTGAGCCGCTCATAACAAAAAATACAATTATGATTTATTCCTCCGCACCGACGTTTCCACATGGCGTTGTTGATGATATCAAAAGTTTATCAGAATTAGCAAAAGAATACGATATCGGATTGCATATTGATAATTGTTTAGGAGGGATATTGTTGCAATATACAAGAAATTTGAATTTATTATCACATGATGGGTATGCAATCGATGCAGCAAATGGATTTGAAAACCTAGGTGTTACTTCCATCTCTATTGATTTGCATAAGTATGGATTTTCCAGCAAAGGTGTAAGCGCAGTAATCTTTCGTAACAATCAGCTAAGGCAATTTGTGTTTCATCCAGTAGCCCCAGTAAAAGGCGGTAAAGCAACCGGAGGTGGTTATATCACACCAACATTACAAGGTAGTAGAAGTGGTGGACCAATTGCCGCGTCATGGGCAACTATGAAGTTTATGTTAAAACATTACAATAATACATTAAAACATATACACGAGGCGTATATCACAATGAAAGATGGAGTTCATTCAATTGTCGGTGTTGAGACGATTGGCGCTTCCGAAATATGTATAGTTGGTTTTCGATCATCCATGCCTAATACAATTACAAACAGACAAATTAACAAAGAAATGCGAAAAAAAGGATGGGCATTATTTAGTGGAGAGAACCCTTCAGCACTTGGTATTTGTATTGGTGAACAGCATATTCATACATGCAATAAGTTTTGTACTGATTTAAATAATGTAATGTTAGATTTGATAGAAAAAGCAAAGACTTTGAGTAATAATAATAATATTGCTACTAGTACTAGTAATAGTAAATCATCTGGAAGTGAAGATGGAGGTGTGTATCAAGCTGCACCAGCAAATGCTACAGAAACGAAAATGAAAAGTAGCTTAATACGATTTATTGAATCTGGATTAGATCAAAATAGTAATCATAGTACAAATAAGTTGACTAGTTTAATTGATGATTTTAGACAATCATCAAAGTTGTAAAAAAATTAATACGCGCGTAAAAAATTATGAGTATTACGTATTTATAAAATTTTTATAAAATTTATATATTTTAATTATTTTTTAATTTTTTTATTCCTAACCCATTTTGACAATTCCTACTCTCAAAAGAATACAGTGACTGAGCCAATATTAATATCTATCTCTCACAAAATGTGTCAATAACCCCTGTAACAGAAAGTTACCGATGAGGTAAATAGAGATGTTATCAAACCAATAAAATTATTTCGTAATATTATTTTCGTATCATAAATATAATACACACATACTATAGTCACATTTTTTCTCCTTTTTATTAAAAAATATAAAATTATAAAAGTGTAAATTTAATTATATCAAAAACACACCACACTCAAAAATTTTTAAATATCATACGACGTATGATATGATATACGATTATATTTATGAGATTATATCAATATTTATAAATAGGATATCATATATATTATATATATATATACGAACGCGTAAATTAATTATATATATACGAACGTCGTATCTTTTTTCAAGCTTCCACTAATTTGTTCCATTCTTGATTATCAATATTTACTTTAGAAGTATTTAAACCAAACGATATCATATCCTGTGGCTTCATAACATAAGATGCTTTACCACCTAATCTATATTCAATCGATGAACCCTCTTCACGATTTTTTTCTTTACTAAGATATCCATCAGCAACAAATTGTTCCGTAACTAATTTTCTGACATTTCCTAAGACTGGATCACGATCATTCCCTTTTTTTGATTTTGATTTTGTTGCAGTAAGATCCAAGTTTGGAAAAAAATTCTCATTCAATTCTCTTAATAACGTAGTCTCATCAATTTTTCGATCTCGAGATGCATCTACAATTGCTAATACAACTTGTAAAAATCCCTTTTCTGCTTTGTCATACTCTGTCGTTTTTAATGCTAAATAGTGATTGTCAACAACATCTGCTTCTTTTTGAAATGTTTCAGAAATATCATCATTCCCCTCGTCGTCGTCTTCCTCTTCTTTCTCACGAATTGGAGGGTCTGCAAGAATATTTACTAGATAATGAGCATCTTTTTTTTGCCTATCCACTTTCCATACAAAGCTTTTCTCACCTTCATCTTCAACTTCTTCATAACAACCTTTTCTTACGACGTCGAAGCCAAATACGTCTCGAACAGCTATTCTAGTTCTGTAAAGTAATACCTCTTTAATGATTTTCCTATCACCACCTTTATAATTTTTTAACAAGCGTTGTTGAGTATACCATTTTTCATTTATTTTAAGTTGTTCACCTGATAAACCTGTAAATACAACGTAGCGGAAAAGACTTATTTCCAACGCATTTCGAGAATTTGGATTAACTAAATTTTCGTATTCTTTGATTGTGTCAATTTCACATGATAATTCTTCACGATCTACTGTTAAACCTTTTTTTGGTATTAATGTCATACGTGGATATTTCAAATTACCTTGTGAATATTTGAATGCAGGGTCGTTTTGTTCATTTTGACGTGTAGTAGTTGTCGTCGTCGTAGTTGTCGTTGTAGTTGTCGTGGAACTAGCACCGTTTTTTTTACGACGTTTGTTCGAAGAAGAAGAAGAAGAGCTTCCAACATTACGCTTTTTTGGCATGATTTTCTTTGTTGTTTATTTGTTTTCTGTTTTGTTTCTTTCTATCAAAAATGCATTACATATTATTTTAGATAATATATGTGTATTCTATCATATTTTGATTTGTATATATTTTTATCATTGTTGTGTGTTGTGTGGTGTGTTGTTGTTTATTGTGTTACCTGGTATTTCGAAAGAAAAATAATTGTAATCCATGCTGTTTATGTTGGTAAGGGCATGCGGGCATGGTAATCCAGTAGTAATCTCAAAAAACTACCACTTTCCAAAAAAATCTAATATGCTATTTTTTTGCAGGTCATATACATACTGTCTAGGCGTATACCAGTAGTATTAATAATAAATAGGCTAATTAGTTATTAGACTAATATATACAGTTCGGGAGGGAATATCAAATCTATTGATCAAAAATTTTTTTAAAAATCATCAAAAAAAAATTGATGATGAATAATACTTTATTAACTAAGAAATGAATGATAATTTTATAATTTCAATATATATAGTAATTACATGCTAAATGCTAATAGTCAACACTAAAATGAACATATATAAATATATATATATATATAAAAATACATAGTAATATCATATATAACAAAAACAGAAAATACAAAAAACAAATTGTAAGGAGAAGAATGACGTCGATGAATACCTCCTCCTTGGAGATATCAAGACTTCAAGATGTTTTATTAAAACTTGCAGATTCTGCGGAGAAAGGAATCAAAACATCGCAAGCTAGCCCAAAACAATTAGTGGAGAGTGCTTTCAACATTAGTAAAACAGAAACAATTCAAAGTAATAGGTCTTTGCATACACGTGCTATCTCACTCTTACTCTGTTCTGATGATCCACCGGATATCCTTACCTTTTTGAATAAAGCTTCCATTAATCGAAGAAATGGAGATAAGGAAATGAATGAAGCTAGAAAAGAAGTTGTCGTTCAACTTACGTCATTGTTCAAAGCTGATACCAATAATCTTGCACAATATAAAACTTTTCTCAATAAAATTATCGAGGTATCTTATCAAGTTTTAATGCGTGAAAATAAATCAGCAACTGTACGCACCCCTGTATTTAACCTGTTGTTTGAAATATTAAAAGCTTCACCAAGTGAATTGGATGATAACGGAACACCGCTGGTGACGGCGTCACAGTTCAAGGTGGGTTTTTTCACTAATAATGTCGGTAGACAGTCACGACCGCTTTATGATAT
Source organism: Stramenopiles sp. TOSAG23-2 (assembly GCA_900128395.1). Taxonomy (NCBI): domain Eukaryota; species Stramenopiles sp. TOSAG23-2. Next base: position 26,822 of record LT649336.1, on the reverse strand, counting down.
GACACTAAATCTCATTGGAAAAGGTGCAAAAGCGTATGGGGTATTGAAAGGTTCCGCATTGGAATTACTGGGTCGTTTATATTCTGTTTATCCACTCGAATTGAAAAACAATAGGGATGGAATATATCGTACGTTATTGAACGGATTAACTGGTGAATATGCTAAAGAAGGTGGCGATGGGAAAGCTAATATCATTTCAGGAGCTATTAATGGATTAAGTGCTGCTATTGAAATAATCGATAAATTTAAAGATGGTACATGTATTTCTGATATTTTCAGCAAAAAAAATGAAATGAATGATTTATTTTCTTGCATATACGAAAAAACCATTTATGTTCGTCAAGATTTAAAACGTTATAGCGTACCAAAAGCTGGTATTGAATTTATTTCAAAACATTCTCATTTATTTTCAAAAAGGATTATTAAAAATGGTGAAAAAATATATCGTCTCCTATTAACTATATTTTTAAGTAAAGATAAAAAAACACTACGTGAATTTGTAATATTTGGTTTACGTGCTGTCATACGTGTATTTAATAATGAAATATATAATTTTCACAACGAAAAGATAAATAATGACAATAACAACAACAATAATAGCAGTAGTAGTAGTAGTAGTAACAATAATAGCATGATGATGATGATGATGATGGAAATGGATACAACTACCACTACTTCAGAGAGAAACACTACTATTGTTGCCAATAGTGAAGATATGAAAAGATATGATATTATATTCCAACTGGTTATGAAGTCTACAATGAATCTTTTACAAGATAAAAGTCGCAAAACGCAAGAACTTGGTATTTATATCATTGGAGATTTTGCTGGCGCAATGAAAGCAAAATTTAATGATTCAACGCAAGAGCTGAAGGACATAATTATTAATAAATTGCTCAAAAATTACATGTCCAATATTTTAACATCGCGCAATAGTGCGGCAAATTATTACTCAAATGGGTATAGTGAAATTTATGCAAAAGGAAGTGATGAACAAGCAATGATATCTGCATGTTCATCCATAATATACTACATGCCGGAAGAGAGTCTTGATGCTGCATTGTACGATCCGTTGAGCAAAGTTTTACGCCATGTCGTCCATAACTATTACCAGACATGGGAAAAAAGATACAAAGATAGTGATCGTATAAATTTTGCTAAAGAAATGGTTCATTTAATGGATGCTACGACGAAAAATAATGAAACTTTCCTGGCAACTTTAGACAGTATTGTTGTAGAGTGTATGAATATGTCAATGTACAAAGTTGAAGCATTACAAAGAATCACTTATGATATGAACAGTAATAAGGTTGAGGATTCCTTCGTAAATTTCAAATTATCTGATGTATACTCGAAATTTATGAGTGAAATTTTAATTTATGCATTAAGTGAACCATTTATATTTTTATCCGAACGTAGTACTAGCAATAACAGCAATAATGGTGAAGGAAATATTATTGCACAGTCATCATCTCATAAATGGACATGCAGAGATGAATTATATGTGGCACAAAGTATCATAAATGCATTAATTAAGTCTATATTAAACAAGTTGCAAAGTTTCAATTTGGCACTGAAGGATCCTGAATTAGATGATATGGACAAGGATGATGAAAATGAGGCACTGACTCAATCTACTAATAATGAAAATGAAGTGACACAATTTATGTTGCGAAAACATTTAAAAGAACCACAAAATCCAATTGATTATAATCATTTTTTGAATTTAATTGAATTTTATACGTCAATTAATCAAATTTTAAAACGTAAACTGTCAAATACCTTGTACAACAGATACGTGCAATGTAGTTTGAAATGGGCCATCCCATTCCTGACAAAACTAATACCATTATCTCTAGATCATTATGAAGTAAGTGGTTTTTATAAAATCATTCAAATTTTTTTTGAATTATGCAGTGAAGGAAATTTTTTTAATGATAAGAACCAAATGAGAAACTTCTTTAGCAATAATAGTAACAGCGGCAATGTGAATGATAAGAATAGTGTGATTAAAGACGATCGTGAAAAGTGCTTTGAAATTGTTTTATCATACGTTGAAACAATACAAAGGCGTTCTACACAATATCGCGACGAACTGTTTGTTTCTGCAGCAAAAATGATATTGTCCGCTCCGCATCAAATGATGGAATATTTTTTGAAAGTTCAAACCCCCATTTTACAAAGTGCATTAACTATTGGCCGCTCTTATCGACCAGTGGCATGGGTTGCTGTAAAAGCATTAGAAAAATGGCGTCAAACATTGTCTGATGATAAGCTCGATGAATGTTTACCATCTATTTTACCAAAATTAAACGAATATTTATTAGAAGATGAAGAAGAAGCGCACCAAGAGTCGAAGAAAGCAAGTAAAAGTAATGCAGAAGGAAGGGACAGCTTACGAACATATATCCTGAATTTTCTAGGAAGAATTGGTGGACGTGTACATGACATAGTTGGGTCATCGGAGAAAGACATTGCAAAAGGATTACGATGGACCAGTTCAAAAGATGTGTTGAAAATTGAATTGATATTTGACCAAATAAATGCTAAATATAAATTGGATCTTACTGAAATTATTCCTCGAATAATTGAATTAGCAGAGCTGAGCGGTGACTATGATATTAAAACAACTGCATGCGAAGCATTGCATACTATTATCTTGTATATGTTACCACAGGTGAATCAACCAGAATTGTGTCAAATATACGAAAAAGTTTTCCCGTGCATTTTACGTTTAGCAACAGATTCATACGATTTTACAAGAAATTTATTTGAACCACTTGTAAAGCAACTTTGCCATTGGTTTTCCAGAGCTAAATCACGTAAAACTAACCAAACTGCACCAGAGACGGTTACGTGGTTGAACTGTGTCGTGATTGGAGCAAGCAACGATAAGGATGCTGCACTAAAGGATGTAAGCACACGAGCTTTAGCGGAATTTTTGAAATGGGCTATAAAACAAAACAATTCTCGTTCACGTAAAAGTAGAGGAAGCAGTAGCAGTTCCAGCAGCGGTAGTAATGAGTCGAACCCTGTGCAGATTGATTCATTAATGCGGCGTTTGTTCAATATGTTGAAAAATCCAAATACGCACAAACAAATTGGTGCTGCAAATACAATCAATTTATTTTACAGAGATTTTCGTGAAGAACCGGAGCTAATACGCAAGTATTCGTTAGATATCATATACCACACTTTAAATGCTTTAAAAAGCAATGAGAATAGCTTCACAGATAATAAATTTGATAATTGTAAATCATTGGGCGATATAATTGAACACTTTACGAGGATTATATGCAAACATCTAAGTGGTGGGGACAATTATACAGGGGAAGTTATGAACAATTTGGATCAATTAATGGAATATATTTTATGTCAGATCTCTAGTCAATCTATAGAAATGCGCGTTATTTGTTCAAAATTGTTCAGTTCTATAGCCAGAGCAAAATATGAATCTGAAGCTGGATATAGTTTAACAAAGAAGCCGGACTTTGTATATTTGTTTGAAAATCAAAACAGCTTGCGTTATCGTTTACAGGTAGGAGATTTGAAATCGTATTATAGAGGTCTAGAAGGATCTTTATTTGCATATAATTGGGCTATTGAAAAGCACATGATTAAAATGAGCAGCCTAGCATCATACAACCATGATATTGGTGGAAGTTCCAGTATAAATAAAAAGCGACATATTAATGGAGACTCCGTTTCAACAAGAGCATCAGTCTCACATATTATTGACAATATTTATGAATTGATAAATATTGCTGGTAGAACAGCAAACACTACAATATTGCCTGGTACATTGATTTGCGAATTGTTCAAATTCATTGATAATCTATTTCAAGACAAGGAAGCTCTAGCTTCTTTCTCTAATAATACCATAAATCCAAAACACGCCGGAGATTTGTTAAAGGGTGTGGTGCCATTATTAATTGCAGCACTTTTTTATCCAACCACAATTTCAAATGAAGCGCAAGTTCCTCACGAAACGTTACAAGAGGAAGCATGTAAAACGTTGTTTACAATTGCTAGCGGGGTATGTAAATCTGAAACACTTTAAAATCTTTGAAGACAATATGATTTCTGTTTGGCTGTGATGATACAACAATATGTTTTTAGACCGACGTTTTACCGTTGTAGTATGGCTTTGCAAGGCAAAGTTGGTACTGTTAACCCTAACTTGGTTTTTATTTTGTATCCTTCCGGATGCAATACATCATTGTATGATATTTAATTATGCAAAAGGTGGAAATTCAGTTTTTTTGTCTTTTTTCTTATGTTTTGGTATATATTTTTTATGCTAAAAAAAAAAAAGGTGAAAACGTTGTCACTAATTACCAGAGTTTTATTTGATCTTTGTTCGGATCTTACATGATCCATGACCGAGATAAAGGTTCGTCCTTGATATCGAAAGTAAAACAAAGATGGGATTCGTCTATAACATATGTTTCTGAGCCAATATTCATGAAATTCTTGACCTTATGTATAAACATATATATTTCCACTACTAAATTAAGTTTAATGACTAACCTGAAATTATAATTTATATTAGGAACATAAATCGACATTATGTAGCAGTGATTTTGATTCTATTAATGTTGTGAAGAAACTAGATTTAATTTATAATGAAATTGATGAGACTTTGAGAGTTACTCGAGATGGTCTGGATATGGAAGGAAACGTAAAATATACTTTGAAATCGAAGAAGTTAATTTTGAATGGCTTGACCTTGTCTAATAAACATGGCGTCTTAAAATTAATTTTTTCGAACGACGATCGTTACAATACTTGCATTAACAAGTTTTGCAATCTCATCATAAATGAATTAAAACTTGTTGCAGAAAGAAATTTATCCCCATTACTGATGGACTTTTACGAATGCGTTGTTTTTTTTCTGTTCAATTTTAATAAAATACACTTAGAGCCAAAGGATGTATTGTATATGATTGAAAAATCAAGCTTTTTGAGTTACATACTTTCTATGTCAGAAAATCTTCAGCAAAATATCAATGACAAGAATAAAAGTCACGATAACTCAATAATTGGAGCCATAACATCGTTTTTTATGCAGCCAAACGTTTGGATAAGCATCTCCAAGGATATGTTCCGTTTTGCTTTTCAATCATCTCGCATTCTTCATTTGTTAAGAAAAATTATTATTCGTTTTATTTTATACAATAAAAAGTATAATACGACGGAAATTTTATCGTTTGATCAACTAATCGAAGCATTTAATGATTATTTCTTAGAGCAAAATCGTCTTTGGGGATCGCAACTTCAAAGTAATGGAAACAGTAACTCTCAAAGTAATTTCGTTATGAATGGAGTTAATCCAATATTGCAAACTTTGATTTCATTTTTACAAATTTTAATACCAATAATTGAAAGTGAAAAGTATGTCAGCAATGAACGTACAGATTCATTCCTTTTGGATTTATTACACTTTTTGTTAATGGATGTTGGTGATCAACCACCATTTGAATTGAAAATGGAGGCTTTCAGACTTTCTGGTACACTTCTAAAATCGTCTAGTACGATAGAACGAAGAGACGCAAAAAAATGTTCAGCAATAACATGTGAAATATTAAAAAAAAGAATTTTCAGATACCACTTCCCAGGCCCAAGTTCAGTCGTAGATGCTGGATCGAGCGACGAGCGTGAAAATTGCAAAGCTGTTGAAGTCGGACTTCTAGTTTTAAATGTTGGTGGTATTTTTTGCCATGAATATTTTTCAATTTTGTGTAGGAAAATTCTACACCCAGACCATTTGTTGCGTGAAAAAATTGATCAAATGCTTAAAAAGATTATTACAAGATATGCGAAGGATCCTGCTCCTGATATGGTTGTACGATTACGCTCCAGTATCATGGAGCTCTCGACTTCAATTCTATTTAATAATAATTTGAAGTTGTATGGCGAGGATTTAAAGGAGATGGTTCTAAAAAAAGTGTGCATTCCATATTTGCTGCATTGTCAAAAAGATATTATTTCAAACATATTTCGCACCGGTTATAAGAGCTTACCGGGTAATCAGCCTCTTTTTGATTGGCTTCTTCCTCTGTCAGATGCATCAAAAGTTGGAAACGTAAATTCCAGTTTCATTAAATATTCATTTTCTTTACTACAAATTTTATACCAGCGATTAGATGATAAGGAAATTAAGAATCAAATCGTCGAGTTAGTTCAAGGTTACGGTACAGGTAAGTCGCATCTCGGCAAAAGGTTTGCTGATGGAAAAGACACTGCGTTAACGATGCATATCATTCTTCAATCGAAGAAAATTATATTGCACCAAGATCCCAGTGTTGACCATTCTTGCAAAGTTGCTGCTTTCTTGTGTTTGTGCCATTGTGCTATTAAAACACAAAGGAAAATGCAAACTCAAGTAAATTTAATTAATAGCAAAAGCAAAAAAGCGGACAATAGTTTGATGCATTGGAAAAATTTAATAGTAGATGTTCCGTACCCATCACAAGACTGGAGGAATGCTAATGCAGATTGTGTTACTACTACTTGTAGTATATTTGAGTATCTTTGGAATCAAAATAAAAATCCAGAACCTAATTATGAATATAACGCTTGGGCTACATTTGACGAAGAACAACAAATGTGGATAAGGGTTGCTGACAAACCTCAACCAGAATTTATGAAAATCCTTCTAGATATTGGGACGAATGCAACCGAAACACCATTGTGCTTGAAAATTTTTATTTTACATTTAATCAGTGAAATGCCTGAGTACTTTAAACCATTTTCAACAGAATGGGAAGCATTTTGCATATCAACTTTAGTTGATTATAGTGCCGACACACGACTGTTTGATGATCGCTTTCAAGACTTTTTTAAAAGGATGACATCAATATTAGCTGACTGGCATGATGATCACGGCGATGTAATGATGAAGAACGTAGCAAATAGTGGTAGAGCGGATTTGTCGATGTTGTCCAAGTTGAAGACGTTTTTCAATAACTGGATCAAGGTATTAGCATATACGAAAGGTGTCATTAAGTCAAAAGCACTCGATCATTTTAAAATACTGTTTAAGCATTGGTTTCAAGAAATGAATTCTCAAATACTATCTGTCGACACGTTGCTAATTTTTGATATTTACATGGTAGGCTGTAATGCAATTTGTAATAACTCCCATTGGCTTTTTAAGTGGATGGAAGAATCAAACAGAAAAAGCAATGTGCGATGGGCGTCACAATTACAAGCTCTGGCGCTTGCTATATATTGTATTATTAACGAATTTATACCTTGGAATTGGGAGAAAATTAGTAGCATCATGGATAAGGACACGTTCTTATATGACAAAGTTCATGGTATTAGAAATAAGGTCTTTGAAGCTAAATATATTGATATACGGTTTAATGCTTCTAGATTTATATGTACAATTGCACAAGAATCGAAGGAAGATGAAATTTTAGGCAAGGCATTCTATGATGTAGTAAGGATGAAGTTACAAACCAAATTTAATCCTCACAATAAGGCAGAAACAAAAAAGCTGCTTCAAGTGGCGCTGCATTTGGGCCCACGCCTATGCAATAGCCGCGATTTCTTCAGTAATTTTTTGGGTCGTTTGTCGCTATTGGATAGCGACAGCGTGGCGTTGGCGTTAGAAATTACGCACAAAATGCTGACATGGGAGGAGGTATCGGTAGATCTTGTAACATTATGTTTTGAGCACTTGGAAACAGCATTTGATATGCTAGCTTCACAAGATAATCAAAAAACTAAAAGGTTTTTATTAGAGATAATGACATTGTGGATTGAGAAAAAGCCGATAGAGGAATGGCCAAAATCAACATTTGTTTCAATTAAAATTAACAAAGAATCATCTACTACAGTGATTACAAATACAAATTTTACAATGGCATATATTACTAATGAAAATCCTGATATTTGTATACTGTTTTATGAGCTATGCATATCGATGGATCGACGATTGGTTGCAAAAAATAGGGAAAATGTTGTAACACCGGTAACTACAACTACAACGAGTACAACCACCGCAACAATGCTAACAGATGATGATGCTAAATTACAATACTTTGATAAAGGTACGCTATATTTGAGGGACATTCTCCTATTAGGATTGAAAAATCGTTATAGAGTTGTAAAAGATTGTTTACTATCATACTGGAATGAAATTCTACCACAAAAAAGTAGTGTCAACCGTGCTTTGTCATTGTTAAATCCAAATATTATCAGAGAAGATATGGAAGACTTTCATTCTCAGTTGTCCAGTTATTTAATGCTCTGTTTGGTAAAGAATGGTGCTGATTATCGTCAAAATTCATTCTTACCAAGATGCAATAAAGAGATACACAAGTGTGATTTCACAGACTTAAAAATAAATGCGGGAAGTGGAAACGGATTTGACATGACGCAATCCTTGTATATGGAACCTGCATTTTCATCAATGGTATCCTCAATGATAATACCTTCGTCCACTTCTCAATCGACAAATATGGATATAGATGATAATTGGGCTTCTCAGTCTTTGTCAACTGCCACTAGTAACAACAACAGCAATTATGGCGATATGGTAATGGCAACACAAAATGACGGTGACATGTTATTTAGTCTAACCCAGTCCGAAGATGGTGGAGCCAATAGTAGCGGAGCTTCTACACAATTAGCATCACAAAACTTTGGAATACAGCTTTACCGTAAAAGAAAAATGGATCCTAATAATGGCTCTTTCGCTATGCCGTATTCAAGAAGCAAACGGAGAAAGTACGAGAAGGAAAGTAAACGAAAGGTACTATATCGAAGTTACAGGATTGGCGAGCTACCAGATACTAAATTGAAATACAAAGATTTAATAGATCCTTTATTGAATTTATTCATATTTGATAAGAAGCTTGCTAATATGGCTGCGAATAGCATATTTTTGTATGCCTTGAAGGATGAAGGTTATCATTCTATACTAAATATTCTAGCACGAAGTAATACCGATAATATCCACAAAAGGGATTTCTCTTTCATTCGAAACTGTTTCACATTATTATCTGGGCCTACGAAGGATGATATTAGCATAGAGCAGTTGGAAATTATAAAAAACGAAGCAATAAGTAGCCTAAACTTAGCAGCTGGCGCAGTTGTTATAGAGGAAAACATAATTGCAAACGACAGATTAGCCAATGATGGAAATGATGGATGGGAATGTTTAAATAGCATTTACGAGACTTTAAAAGAAGAGGAAATTATGGATGGATTAAAGCAATATGAAACTGATGCTTTAAATCAAGCGAATTCAGATACCTCATCTGATGATGAATCCACGAAGTTATTTTTAAAAGACTTTTTCAGTAAAGTTAATCGAAGAGAATGGAAAGGTGCGCATGGCATTGTTTGGGAAGAAATAGATAAGTTGCTAAACCGTTATTCAAGCTTAGATGTATATTCGTTTTCAGCACGACATGATGCTCTGTCAATGCTTCCACTTTTCATTTCATGCCAAGATTTTGTAACCTTACAGGAAAATGATAATGCTGGTTATGATGATTTTGACCGTCTAGTAACTAGTTGGGAGAAAAGTTGGCCTTCCCATAGATACGATTCAGTCAAAACGTGGGATGATTTACACCAGACTCGTATGGCTTGTATTCATACAATACCAGAAAGCAATAGAAAGGACGAGGCGAGAATGAGCTGTCTATATCGTCTTGCAGAAGGATCATTCCTTCAAAATAATAAGATGAAAGCAAGAAATAGTATCGTCGCAGCAAGCAAAATTAGAAAGGACAGCCAACTTAAAAAAACTTTTAAGGATGGTTATATAACCGCTCGATATTTCTACTTAGTAGATGATAAAAGTATACCTGCGCTGAATAAAGCAAACTCAATTTTAGAAGATTTGAAAATAAGTAAACTGTTGGATCAAGAAAGTGAAACAACAAAAGCGAAATTTTATATTTTGCAAGGTAATATATTTTCAAAGAAAATGAATATACATCTAGAAGATTTTTTAAAACAAAATGAAGATACGTCTAAAGGATACAATGACATGATAATTCATGATATTTGTAACAATGCAAGGACTGCATATACACAGGCTGGCGGTCCATCAGGATACTGTGCATTAGCATTATTTGATGAAAAGTTGTTGGATAATTTAGAAAAGAAGAGTAATAACAGTAATGGTAGGAGCAGCAGCAGCAACAACAGCACCAAGGAGAATGCCGATGAGGTGAAATTTCACAAAGCACAGTTTTATGATTTGAGCACTAAATTCATAGACAATTTATTGCATGCAATGAAATTGGGCAGTATTGTTGCATCAGAACGTTTTTCAAAAGTTTTAAGCTTAATGGCACATCCAGATAGCAATATGAAAATTTGCTCGTATTTCTCGTCTCAAGCAAAAAAATATCAAGTTGAACCTTGGAAATTTTTAAGTTTTATTCCATTAATGATGGCATTTTTTAAAGAAAATCACAGTATGCGAATGGCATTGAAAGATATAATTATTAATGTTGCAGAGAAATACCCACAGGCTGTTTATTACGATTTTCGCATTGCAAAAGAAAGTATGAATCTATCTGATTCCGATACGATATTTGTTGTACCGTTAAAACGAATATTTCAAAAAGTACCAAATTTGACTCAATTTGCGGATGCTATCATTGAAATTGCTCAAAGAAAAGCACCAATTGATCCGAAGTACAAGAAAATGAAAATTATTAGAAATAAAAAGGCAATCATGACAAACAAGTATGCAGACATATATAAAGGGCAAAAAATGAGAATAGAAAGTCCATATTTATTGACATTGTTACATTCTAATATTGAGATTCCAGGACAATACCGTAATACGAAAAGCATGCCATTACCAAATGGGCATGCTGCAATTGCGTATGTTGAAGAATCAATGTTAATTTTATCATCGATGCGCGCACCAAAGCGTTTAACATTTTATGGAAGCGATTCAGTTGAATATCGTTTTTTAGCCAAGTCCGACGAGGATTTAAGAAATGATCAGCGCGTGCAACAAGTCTTTGAAGCAATGAATAGCATTTTCCGTTCAAAACCAGATTGTAGAAAGCATAATATGAAAGTAAATACATTCGCGGTAGTACCTATTACGATGACAGCGGGGCTAATCGAATGGGTTGATGGTACATGCACGCTATCTGATACATACGGCCCAGAAAAAAAAAATAAAGAAGCATATGTAAATAGAGACACTATTGCCCAATTCATAAAAGAACATGGCAATAAATCTGGTTCTGATGCTTATGATAAAATATACAAAGATGCTGCAAGTACCAGAGGAGAAGAAAAAATTCGTAGTAAATATAAAGAGACGACGGCAACATTTAACAATTTGCGCTTTAGAAATTATTTACGTTCGATAGCATCTACAGCTGAAACATTTGTAACTCTACGTAGCAAAATTATATCATCACGAGCGGTTATAAATATCGCAACATATTTATTGGGAATTGGCGATCGCCATTTAGGCAATTGTTTATTACGCAAAAGTGATTGCGAACTTATACCAATTGATTTTGGACATACCTTTGGTTCTGCAACATTTCTTTTGCCTGTTCCTGAGTTAATACCATTTAGACATTCAAAACAGATGGTTCATTTAATGGCACCCCATCCCAACCGTAATGCTGCGTTGGAAGCACATATGTGCACGGTTATGAAAGCAATGATTAGTGAGAAATCGTTACTATTAAGTTCCATGAGGTCGTATCTTGCTGATCCAATATTAGAATGGCGTCAAAAATCCTCCAGCAATTTAGTGCAAAGCTTTCAAAGTCTGAAGCTTAATACACAAAACAAAACCTGTTTACAATTTGTAGAGAGAAAAATTGCAATGGAGTCACCATTTTCTATTTTGTATGATACTCTTAATTCCAACAAACGATGTGTACCAGCAAACATAAATTACTTAAAAAATTTTGTCAAAGGATTGGAAAAAGAGTATAAAATCAATAATAAGAAAAATGAGAATGATAATATGAATAATAATAATAATAATGAAGACGATATAAATAAAAAGGTAAAAGAACAAATCAAACAATTGATGATATTAGCAACTGATGATAGAGTGCATTACAGAGCATGGCATGGTTTAAATTTATGGTGCTAAAGCTAATGCATACGCGCCTGATATAATGGAAAATGTGTGTGTATTTCTAAGAGTATTATTATACTGAAGTATGATAGATCTCGATCTATCTATCTATATACTATATATATATATATATACGAATATACTAGTAATTAAAATACCAATTTTTATTTATTTATCATATGCACCAACAATCTCAACAACGCCAAGTTTAGGATTCATACGCAATTTCTTAACTAATCGAAGTTGTTTTTTGCTCATTTTTTTAATTTTTTTATCATTTGTAATAAACTGATACCTGGAATTTTCTAGTTCAGCTTCTGCTTTTCGCTTCTTTTTTGCCAATGTCTTTTCTTTACGCTTGGTAAGCATTTCATTCCTATTATTAATGACTTGCTTTTCTAATTCTTTCATTTGTTTAAATCTCTTTTTTGCTTCAACTTTTTGCTCCCATAGACTCTTGCGGTCTTTTGCTGATTTCCTATTAGAGGTACGTTTCTGCTTACTTTTCCAAAAACGCCCACTAATTGGTTTGCCATCTGTAATAACTCTTTTTACAGATACAATATGTGTTCTTGGCTCATCTGGCTTTGACATGATTATTTAACAATTATATATATGAATATGTAAATATATGTATACATGTATGTAATTGTATTTATCTCTCTTCGTTTTACCTGTATTATTGTGTAATTGGACAATAATATATAATATAATACTATATATATATATTCTTGTAGATATATTATAGATGGTTCTTGCTGCTGCATGCTGCTGCTGCCAGCCAGCTTTTTGCCTTTTCGTTTATCGTCCTCCTTGATTTGTGTCCATCCATACCTAAGGATAGGGCCTATGGCCATGCTAGCTCTATTAATAATATTAAATAATAATATACTGTGGCAAGGAAAATCTCTCTCTCTGGTCCACAACAATAAGGAAGAGCTTTCTTCCAATTTCAATAATACAATGAAAATTATAATTCCATCATTATAGAAAACAATTTAATAGAACAACAACAAAAGAAACATATCAAACAAAAAAATAATAGGTTCAATAATAATAGACAGATCAACATGTCACGTGCAGCAGAAGCATATAAAGAAAAAAAACGTATACGGGAGCTATTATCAGCAAAGAAGAATGGTACCATCACTGCGAATGCGAAAAAAATAGAGGAAAAATTACAAATTGGAAGTGAAGAGTTACCAGTAAAAGCAAACGAACGTTTTAATTTTAGTGCGCCTTTACACTTTGCAATAACTCGTTCTAAATATTTTAAAACGTTGGAAAATATTATAACGTTTGAAGATCTAGTAGAGGAAATTATAAATAATGTTGATCATGGAAACTTGTACCAAAATGCTAGCAGAACAGAACCATCAAAATTAGCATGTTTAATACATAAATTATTTGTATCAAATATTACTATTGAAAATGCAAAATTTTTATTGAACCAATATGATTCACCATATATTCGTTTAGCTGGTGTACTGTATCTAAGACTTGGACTTGATTATGGAGATTTATGGGATTGGTTAGAGCCGGTCTTAGCAGATTACGATTTATTATACGTAGATTTCGAGAAACAGAAACAAATTAAATTAGGTGAAATTATAGAAGAAATATTAACATCCAATTTATATAATAGTATGCATTTACCACGAATACCAATGGATCAAATGAAAAAATTTGCATCAATCATATCTGGTGCAGATGGTAAAGAAAATTATGATGCTGTTCGCGACCGTGCCAAACGCAATGAGCCTATAAGGCATTTACATATAGTAGGTAGCAGAGTCGATGCACGTTTTAGTAAAGATAATTTGTTTTATAGTGCTATAATAAAGGAAATTAGTGATTATGATCAATTTTTGATATCTTATGATCATTCTAATATAGTTGAAAAACGTGGTTTAGGTTTTATAGAATTAAGACGTTCAGGTTATGGAGATGATGATAATGATGGGGGAAGAAGGGGTGGAAAAGATCGTCGGGAAGAATTTGATTTTAATAAACGAAAAGGCAATGGCAATTATAATAATGATTATGAAGAAAGGGATACCAAACGCTATCGAAGGGAGTAATTTTTGATTGTTGTATACTGGTATACTTCGTACGAAGCGTATGATGTATGATATGATATATATGATATGAATAGAAAAATATTATATAAATATTGATGGTTAAAATCTTTAAGTGTTATATACCGCCGTAATAATTTTACTTCCTGTGTGGTAAATAATAATGACTGCTGCTCAATACTCAATCTCAAGAATAATATTTCATATATATATATATATTTTATATATATATACAATCGTAATATAATATTTTGATTTTGCGGCGGGAAGTAAAATTATTACGAAGAAGAAGTATAAAACACTTTTCGTAGATTTTTATCCATCTCGTTTTATTATTTTTAATTTACGCATAATTTAATTTTTTAAAATTTACTCATGATAATTCCTATGCATAACTCTCCAAAAGAATAATGTAGTGTTAGATATTATTGCCTCAAGGTTCCCTGAGGCAATAATATCTAATATATCTAATTCAGACTCTAGAGTGTGTTAAAATCCTTGTCTATTTTTCACTCAATGGATTTGATAAAATCCAATGCTTCCTCATATGTGAATCTTATATCATTTTCATTTCTATCATCATTCTTATCATCGGCGTTTTTTTCATTCTTATTATGATTAGCCAACCAATCGTCTATGAAGTCTTTCAAAGAATACATAGACTTTAGATTTTCATCAATCATTAGATCATATACAACATTGATTTTCAATTTATTATGGTCATCATCATTTACATTATTATAATCATTTTGCCATTCTTTTTTTACTTTATCTAAATTAATTGTTGATGAATATGTGCATGTATGTTTATAATAATAATTTACATTATATTCTATTTCTTTCCGTATTTCTTCAATTGATTTATTATTATTGTTGTTTGAAAAGCTGCAAGTGTATAGGTAAACAAAGTTTGGATCAGATGATACCATAGTATGATTAATGTTTACATGTGAAACACTTTTATCATCTGATCTGGGAATTGTTTCAATACTTTCAACATGAAACAATATAGATAATATTGATTTTAGAAAGCTTGGCTCATGATAAGAACAGCAAATATATTTACAATAATTATTCTTCGTCGTATTATTATTATTATTGCTTTTCTCAAAAACATGATATACATTGAAAAGCATTGTTGCTGCATCTAAGTATGCTAAATGACTAGCATTCTTTCCATCTCTTTCCACATTTGGCGTTGCCAAGAAACAATCGAGAGTCGACTTGTCTAATATCATGACGGGTAAAATAGTATTATTATCATCTTGATGATGGTTATTGTCAAAAAGCACATCATATTCAGTTTTTGAAAATTCAATTGCTAAATTAACTTGATGAAATTGTATTATACCTTTGTTTAGATATGTTAACATACTTTCATCTAAATTTGAACAAGCTATCTTCATGGCAGCATCATTATAATCTATATTTGTAACTTTCTGTATCATCTCTTTTCTCTTTCTAAACAATTCTACTGATAACAACGAGGATCCAGAACCAAAATCTATTAAGTGAATTTTATCATGTTGTTGTTCTACTACTACTATTTTCTTCTCTAAATTTGTAATTAATATATGCGGCATAGTTAGCCATTCAAAGGTTGCCATACTTTCATTCTTTTCATTGTATATTTTTGCATCATGAAGTGGAATAAAATTCATGACAATAATGTGCGACAAGTATTTTTGTTGTATACAATAATCTTTACTTTGTTACATTTTTAATATGTTGTGTCCTCAGTATAAAGGTATATTAATTAATAATAATGATGTATATATTTTTTGCTATTATTATATATACAGTGGACATACATACGTGCATACGTGCATACAGGTGCACAGGTATAATAATAAAATTAATAAAAAAAAAATATATAAAATAAAATAAAATAAATAATAAAACCAGGCACCCAGGTATTATTCATTATTATTATAACATCCATTTACATTAATCCATATCTTAGCTATGCATTAAGCATATGCGCTATTTAAAACACAATAGCAGAATGGATATACATAACGATCACCATGCAACAAAGCCAGAGCCATTTCCAATCATGGCCACGATATCTGTAGGTATTGCAATGTTCGCTAACAATATTGCAATGAGTAATTTATTCAGTTATGTTGGGTTCATGGTTGTTCATTTAAAGGTCGTACAAACAAAAGAAGAATCAGGTTTTTATGCAGGATTTTTAGCATCTAGCTTTATGGTTGGGAGGACGTTTTCTGCTTATTTTTGGGGACTTGCTGCAGATAAATATGGCCGAAAGCCAGTTTTAGTCATTGGCTGTTTAAGCAGCTCTTTCTTCCAGATAATATTTGGTTTTTCAAATTCTTTTAGCATGGCTATTTTGTCTCGTTTATTTCTAGGCATTTTTAACGCAATAAGCGGAACTGCAAAGACTGTTGCATCAGAATTAGTACCATCTGATCAAAAAGTCCGTCAGGCAAAAATTATGTCTTATATGTCCTTAGGAGTTTCTTTAGCAAATTTGATTGGTCCCGCTTTCGGAGGATGGTTAGCTGAACCAAATAAACAGTATCCAAATTCTGATTTTGGAAATGCTACAATATTTAAAAATTTTCCATATCTTGCTCCAAATTTAATGGCGTCATTTTTAGCACTTTTGAGTGGATTAATGATTTTCTGTTTTCTTCCTGAAACTTTAAAGAAAAAAATGAGCACGAGTAGACAAAAACATGGAAGCAGTTATGTTGAAATAGAATTGGTTGTCCAGGTTGACGATAATAATGATGAGCAAGTGGATGTAAATAATGATAAGCAAGTGGATGTAAATAATGATCTGGAATTGATAGAAGAAGGAGAGATAAAAGCGATGGAAGGTAATAGTAGTAGTAATAATAATAATATTGAAGACGATGAATCAGATAATAGTATACTTTTGGATAATAGTAATAGCAGGCCGGGAAAAAAAATATCAATATGTTGTGCTTCATGTAATAACTTTCATTCATCTGTCATCATTGCTTGTTTTATATATTGTTTTCATTCATTTAATGCCATCGCACTGCAAGAGATTTTCCCATTATGGTTATTATCAAGTAAAGCACATGGTGGCTTAGATTTGCAAGCATCCTATATTGGGACAATTATAAGTATTGTAGGACTTTCTTTGCTCATATTTCAAGCTTTTGTGTACCCATGGCTTGCCAAGAAATATTCAATTACGCAACTAATGAAGTATGCTATGATATTCTTAGTACCAAGTATCATTTTGATGCCTTTCGTATCTGCATTTGAAATCGAATTTGCTATATTTTTTTGTACTTTTTTAAGATGTTTGCAAATGTGTCTAGTAATGTGTATGTTTACAGCAATTTTTTTAGCAATAAATAATGCTAGCGATGATGAAAATCGTGGTGCAGCAAATGGATTAGCAATGTTGATTGGATCAACTGCTAAAGGACTAGGCCCCATTACTGCATCTGTAATTTTTGCATGGAGCATCACTGGAGATAATCATTCATTTCCATTTGCACACCACTTTACATTTTTTATTATTGCGTTTTTAACTTTTATTTTGTATTTACTTTTGTTATTTGTACCAAGTGCTAAATTAAATGGAGAGGAGGAGGAGTAAAAAAGAAATATGATTCACATTTTTACTATTTTTTAATATATTTTTATAAAAATAAGTTAATGCATTTAATTATACTTTTATTAATATGACATATTTTTAATATATTTTATGGTCATATTTTATTTTTCAATATTTTATACTTATATTTAATTTTCTCACATTTTTTTACACTTTATTTTTATAAAATGTCATTTTTTCTCTCTTTAATTAGTTTTCATTATTTTTTTTATTGTTTTCATTTTTAATTTGTTTTATTTTTTTTATATATATATACACATATTTAACGTAAACGATTTGGTGTTGGTGCACCATATGTTACATTTGTAATTTTTTTCCGCTGCGAAGTCGATTTCCCTTTTATTGGAGTGCTAAGATACATCCCAGATGTTGGTGTAGTTGTTACCATATTTTCTTTTTGATGCGATGATGGCGAAAAATATTGACGACGTTTTTGCTGTTGCTCCCTTTTAAATGCGGTCAATCTTCCATCATTATGTTTGTTTGGTAATGGCTTTGCTTTTGCTGGTGAAAACAATGGAACATGTGTATAACGCTTTGATGTACTTTTTACTTCCATGTTAACTACCTTACCATCTTCCTTGTTTGTGCCAATAATATTACTAGTATTATTTATGGCAGAAGAAGGTGAATTCAATTCAACCATAATTTTTTCTTTGTCTTCTTGCATATTGTTTTTACTAGTATTCGCTAATGTTTTGGTCGGAGTAAATTTAATACTACGTCTTGTTGGTTTATTTTCATTATTATGGTGATGACTACTTGGAGTGCCACAATCACTATTATTGTTGGTAATAATATTATCATTATTACAATAACTACTACTGCTATTATTCGTCTTCTTACATTCACTATTACTAGTTGATAATTTCAGTGGTGTTGGTGTCATTTGCATACGCCATGCATTAGGAGATACCTCTTCAAGTTTCACATAAATATCAGGATCAACATTTAATGAATTATATTCACCAGATAATTGCGTGGTAGTACTCGGTGTGAATGCAGCATTCATAGGATTTCCATAATAAACCTGTTTGTAAAATGGAACAATATCCTCTTGTTGTTTCGTTGTTGTTGCCTTAGGAGATGGTGTTTTATTATTATTGTAATTTGTTTGTCGTTGTTTTTCAGGTGCATAATAATAAGTTCCAATCGATTGATACTTTTTCTCATTGTCATTTACATTGTTTACTTCATTTACATTATTTGAGATATTATTGTTGTCTTCATGATTGACTTTATCATTGATGTCGTTTTGTTCTTCAATGTCAATTTGTTGAAGTTTCTCTTTCAACGATAAATAACTTGAACGAACTTCCTCATCACTAATAATCATGTGAAAATTTTTTCTTGTTCCCAACCAATTGGTTAATAGGTCATCTTCTGCGTTTTCGTTTTCGTTTTCATATAATGTTTTAGAATTCTCCTCAATATCGTTTGATATGGGATCTTGATCTTTTTCTTTTTCATTTCTTTCATTGATTGCCGTATTAGTCGTCCTAAATGTTACATATAAAGTGGAAACAACAGTTAGAAATGCCGTTATTGCAATCGTCGCCCACTCCTTTGCATGTAGTGTTGGCAATTTAATTTCACGTAGTTTCTCCATGAATTTGTTCAATTTTCAACGAATATTAACAATAACTGTAATCGGTATATTTTATTTAGTATATATATATATTAGAGAAGATTGTATATCTAGTTTTATATCTTTATGTCTATAGTAGTTAAAACGTCAAAATAACTTTTTTTCTCTTTACGTTATAAGTATATATATAAAATATACGTATAATATGAGTATGTTTCGTGAGTATGTGGTATATTATTACAGGTAAATAGAATTAGCAGCATTATTTTTTAACGGCGGGCCTTTCGGGCGGGTGCACGGGTCTCTCAAAAAAGTTGCCGTCAAAGCCGCCAAATGTAAATGGATGATAGGGAATTTAAGTGTTTTACCGGGTAGTGTTATAGCGATACTCTAATTTTGTACTTTCTCTAATTTTTTTAACTTATTTAAAGTCCTAAAAATTAATATGATAATATGGTGCTATGCTGGTATGCACAGACTATATAATATATATATATATAGTACATAGACTTTACACATATACATATAAAATACAAATAAACTTTTCACAGAAAGATCAAAAAATATTTTACTAAATATTTAAACTTGAGGTGAGTTTTTTGAATCAAACTTCTGTTCATCATCGTTATCTTTATTATCATTATTATTACCATTATTGTTATTATCATTACTGTTAATATTATTTAATTCGTCATTTATCATTTCCTCAATAGCTGATCCAATTATTTGAGATTTCCGCCGTGTTATTGTTGGATGTGGTGCAATTGTTTCAATTATATTCGAAAATACGCTAGTCAAAATACTTTTATCTTGTGATCTTTCCCATTTAGCTTCTAATTCTTTATCTAATTTAAGTCGTAATGCACCAATTTGGGATTCAAGCTCAGTTTGCTTTTCAATACGCCATTGTTCTAATTGTGCTTTTAAAGTGCTTAATTTGTCTCGCAAGGCTGATTCTCTTCGTTTTGATTTACTTAATTCTTCTTCTAAATGATTGATATGGTCTGAAACGTCGCTCTTGTCATAAGATGGACTCCTACTATTGCCATCTTCCGACACCTCTTCCTGTTCATCCGTGTTGTTGTTATTATAATTATACCTAGCAGCTGTTTTTTGCTTACTAGAAGGTGATACATAAGATGAGTTTGTGGGTGCTTCTGGCACATGTCCTAAAGTTGTTAATTGTTTACGTAACACTGAGATTTCTTCCATTAAATTTTCATTTTCAGTTTCTAAGCGTGTACGGTCTCTTTGAACTGCTTCTACTAATGCTTTCCAATCGTCTCTCTCTTGTAATCGCCAGTGTAATGTATTCTCCCTGCATTGTTGTTTTAATTGTAAGACTTGGACATTTAACTCTTCATTTTCTTGCTGTAAAAATTTGCCTCTAGTGGTTAATGTATATATTTGCTCTGCGGCTTCTAATTTCACTTTTGCTAAATGATTTGCTAGCAACCTCAAACCTTCTGGATCTGACATGATGATGTATAACGAAATAATCAATGTCCTCCTCTTGTTGTATATAAGTATTTAAATATTATATTTTGGTTATTAAAATATGTATATATACTTCTGAATAAATAAATAAATTATTATACAGCCGGGGTGGATAGTGGAGGAAACGTTGGATATAATAGGATGCCATATTTTTTTTAGATTTTGTGCGCTTATTAGCAACCTTAACTATTATATTCTCTCTGCTATTATGCTACCAGGTATTATCAAGGAAAACAGGAAAACTGGCATGGAAAATCTCTTGGTTCTACTGGTGCTCTGGTGTAGTTGAGCTACCTGTACGTTTCCAGCTTTTTTTTAAACATTCTTTTTGTTTAAACATTATTATACCAATTACCAGGTACCTTACACCTTACAGACAGGTTAAGGTAGGTATTAGTTTTCCATGTCAGGGTAGTATGTGACAAAACACATCATATAAAATAGTAAATTAATTTTAAAACAAATTAAAGCACTAAATGTAAATAAAACACTTTATTATACAGTATAAATATTATATAAACCATTTTATATAAACGGATGGTATTAAAAAAACTGTATTTATACAACGATTTTTTGCAAATTGCGACATAAACCAACCAAGTAAGAAACGAAATATACTTACGATATGGAAAAAGATGAAGTAAAGAAAAGACTTAATGGCAAATTTAGTACTGATCCAGCTTTTCACGCCAATTTTTTAACCCAAATTTATAATATGCTTGAACTACCAGTAGAAATATATAAAGGAATAAGAAAATTCAGAGAGATGTGGATAGAAGAGGATACAGATGTGGAGCGTATTGCAATATTAGAAACCATTATTAGTGCTTGTGAAAGTTCAGATGTAAAAAAAAGGTATAAAGGTAGCCAACGTGCTGTAAACGCGTTTAATGATATACAGAGAAGTAATCAACTAAAACAAACACTGAAAAACAATGGAGAGCAATATGAAAGAGGATCAACAGAGCAATATGTTGCATTTATAGAATTTTGGATCAAATACTTTCTTCAAGAGTTCCCAGACGATGCAAAAGATTTAGCGATATATGAAGGTACATCTGGAGCAAAGGAGGCTGTTATGGAAATGAAAAATAATGAAGATGACAGTTTAGTAAAAACAGCAAGCGAAAAGCTTAGATCAGTCATTGCGTATTATGATACGGAACTTTTTGGCGTTTCTGAACCATTGTTATTGTAAACACACCCCCAATAGTAAAAAGTGCGAGAGAGAGAGAGAATACCACACAGAAAAATACGAGAGAGTGTGTCTCGTGTATTTATTTAAAAAAATATTTTTTTTTACGAGAGAGAGTATATTTTTTTATTTTTTTTTAGAAAATGCGTGAGTGTAATATTTTATTATACGAATATGATAGAATAATACTCGTAAAATTTATATGCATAAGATAACACTTCTTTAGATTTTAACCATCATTTAATATCATATATAATGCGCATATATCTAAAATATATCTCTTAAGAAGTACATATATTTAGTACGCGGTACCGCTTCGTAGTATTTTTTATCGATATCTCTCTCTCCTTCCTTTTTTTTTCTTTTTGATTTCAATACTTATTGCCAAAACGACTAAATCCTAATGGTGCGAAAGAATCTTTTTTACTACCACCACCTCTATGGGTTCCTGGAGAATGAACATCTTTAAAACTAGGAATAGGTGGTACATAATATTCACTACTATTAAATTCACCAGCTTGACTACCATGTTCACTATCATCGTCACGCATACGTGGCAAGTATCGCTCTGGCTCATCTTGTTCTTTCTTTTCCTCACGTCTTGATGAGCCTTTTCCTCTCGAAGATTTACGATGATCACGATCATTATCTCTATGGCTGTCTCTACCACCACGGCGATCATTATTGCGTTTACTAGATTTCTTTGAACCATATTTGCTTTTACTATTTCTACTACTATATCCATTATCACGTGGCGATCGATCACGTCTGGAATTGCTACGATTATCATAATGATAATCATCTCCTTGTCTTGAATTTGGCCCACGTCGTCCATGGCTCCTTGAATCGTAACTGCTGTCATCGTCATCATGGCGATCATAATTACTACTTCGATGGTGGTGATGATCTCTATCATCCCGATTGCTTCTTCTACTGGAATGGTGGTTATAATCATGATCATAATCAGAATCACGTTCCCGTGCTTTACGATGTTTTCTCTCTTCATCACGCCTGCGACGATCTTTTCGCCTTTGCTCCTTTTCCTGTTCTTTACGCGATTGGCGACTATCAACACGTTTATTACGGCTGTGGCTAACTTTATAACCCTTACCACTAGCATTGCTGCCCAATGGTGGCGTTATTGGTGGAGAGACGCCTTTGCGTCGACTTGGAAAATTTTCATTACGGCTTATTCTCGATGCTTTCGTTCCTTGCGTACTTCGACCGTAATTCGCAGGTACATTTAATAAGGAAACACCAGTTGATTTTTTACTTCCTTTTCCAAGATTTTTCCCAATATTTTTCGTGCTGACACGTGCTCTTGAACTAGATCTATTGGATGGAGTAGGGGATGGCGGAGGAGAGGATCGATCGCTTCCACGGTCGTAATCCCTATCACGATCACTTTTATGCCTTGAGCTTCTGGAGCTCCTACTATCATCATCTCGATCACGGTACGAGCGAGAATCCCTATCACGATCTCTTCTTTCCCTATCCCGAGAATCACGACTATCTCGTTCCCTTCGCCTGTTCTCACGATAGTCCCTACTATCACGATCACGATCATCGCGATCACTATCTCTTCCGCCACCATGTCTGCTATCGCGACCATGTCCATATCCTCGATCACCGCTATTGCTACCACGAGAACCAGTGCGTGAATCATTGCGTCTACCATCACGATCGCGATGACGATTACCATAACGATCATTTTCGCGATCATCGTCTCTTTTGTTCCTGCTACTTGGTCGGCTGCTCCTACTGCCTTTGCCTATTTTACCACTATGTAAACGATCTTTCTTATCGTACTCTTCACGTAAGCCGTGGAAATATGGATCCTCCAAACACGTCTCCCCAGTTGGCCTGTCTTTTGGATTCATGTTAACGAACAACGACATCATACCATATGCTTTTTTCGTTAATTTACCAACATATTTTCGTTGCAATGTTTCTGGTCGTGACATATCTGGAAATTTCAAACCTAAAAAACGTGGATTTCTCAAAAACATTTCTGTTTGATCAGATGTCAATGGTCCTAACACTTTTTGTATGATGTACAATTGATCAATCTCACTTTCACCTGGAAACATTGGTTGTCCATCGACCAATTCACCCATAATGCAACCAACCGCCCATAAATCAACAGTTTTGTCATAGTTTGTTGAGCCTAATAAAAGTTCAGGTGCTCGGTACCAACGAGTTGCAACATAATCGGTTAATTGTTGCCCTTTATTTGCCACAGTACGCGCAAAACCGAAGTCACATAACTTTAATGTATGATCCGGGTTTACTAATAAATTTTCTGGTTTAATATCACGATGGATAACATTATTTTGATGACAAAAATTAATAGCACGACATAGCTGATAAACATAACGTCGAACTAAGTCACTTGGTAAACCATTTGGTTTTTCTTCCAATACTTCTAATAAATTCTTCTCAACGTATTCAAACACGAGGTATAATTTACCTTTCCGGCGAAACGCTTCCATCAAGTGCACAATGTTTCGTTGCCGGAGCATCCTTAGCACTTTTACTTCTCTTAATGTAGTTTTTCTTACAATTTCATCGTCTTCACTTTCTTTAAATTTCTTAATAGCAACGATTTCACTATTATCTTTGTTACGACATTTTAACACAACACCATATGCCCCTTCACCAACGATACCTAATACTTCATATTTATTCATTATGTATATATTTATATTTATATATTCAATACCTCCTTTTTCTTAAATTATGTATGCTTTATGAAACAATTTTGATGTATTATTTAACAATATTTGTTTTGTTTTCAATATATTCAGTTGGAGGATATATATATTATATATTTTAAATTAACGGTTTGTAGTTAGTTTCGATGAATTGGGAATATCAAAAATAAATGTTGATAAAAAGAAAAAAGTTTACCAATGATTGTTATTCAATCAATCTCTTATGATTTGTTTTGGTTGCTGTTGTATACTTTACAGATTAGAGAGATATAATGTATGTATAACTATACCGTTATATATGTATATATCTAGATGTTTGTATCATAGAATGTATATAATATATGTATATATGGAATGTTTCTCACTCTCTCTATCTATACATTACAGTATTATATGTCTTCATTTAGTCTATTACATTGATAAATAAATGTAAAATAGCAGTGAAGTACCATCATGGCCTGTAACAGAAATACTTGAACGTGAACGTTGAAATGTTGAAATTATTTGATTTTTGATTATGGACAAAAATGTAGTCTACTCGTCTATATAAATGTGTACCTAATGATTTATGATTTTATGATATATGATACTTGTTGTTTTGTTGTTTTACAATATAATAGCTGAGATATTAGTACGATGTTTAGTACAGTTATTTATAAGTCAATTTTTTTAAAATCACACACAGCACCTATATCAACACATGTATCTCTCTGCACACTGGCACAAAAGTACACAGACGAGCGCACGCACGCGCCAATAAAACTTTTTGGTTGGACCGAGTGTATCATGATAACAACATAAATATAGAGGTATACATACTTATTTTTCATCCATTTTCTAAAGTTGTTGTCGATTAACAACCGGTTGTCTGATTTCTGTAAGAATATATATATATAGATGTGAATATAAATTATTGTTAGAAAAGACATGATCCATATTTTAGTATAATAGAAAATTTAGAATATATTTAGAAAACTTACGGGGTTGACCTGATGTCATAAATACTGGCTGACCAGATGTTACGATCTGTGGTTGACCAGATGTTACGATCTGTGGTTGACCAGATGATATTATTTCCGGTTGTGATTGAACAATCATTGGCTGTCCAGTTACCACCATTGGTTGAGATTGAACTACAACAGCACCTGTTGAATATACTTGTCCTCCTCCTTGTGCAAAATTTTTTTGTTTTACAAAGTATCTCATATCACTTAATTGACATCCAGTTACGCCCACAACAGCAAATAAAAACATATGTAAAACACAAAATGCTATATATATTATTGCACGTGGTGAGTTCTCGAGCAGATAGTTTTGGCAATTTTTAGACGTATCTAACTCAGGACTATTATCATTTCTCGGATCAGAGATACACTTTGTAATGTTCCTCTTTATGCAGTCGTCGCAACGATTTTTTGTCCCATTAACAAGCATAACAACTAATAATATCCCTAAGATTACATTGAATACCATATAAAAGGTGCAACAAGATAGAAATTTCAACATAGTTGGATTTTTAGTATAAATTCCCATATATGCGCACCCGGCGATGCCAAATATTGTCAGTAGGTTGATGGCTAACCCAATAAAATTAGACGGATCTCCGCTAAAAACGAAAATGTGCCATACGACAAAGAAAAAGATTAAACCAATAACGCTTGCTATAGTGATTTTAATTTTTTTCACATCTCCTTCGTCTGCATCTTCTGGTAAAGTTAATCCCATGACTTTTTGCGTTCGGTTTTGTACTTGCATTTTGCTTCTTTTTTTTTTGCCTTTGACTATTACTTTTTGATAGAACTATTATATGGATATACCTCTCTATATATATTAAATATATTGGCAGTCGTCTGGATGTATTATTAATGTAAAATATATAATAATTATTAATTATTATCTACAATAATTCATTTGATGATTGATATATAAGTATGTAATACTAACCAGGCTTGCCAGCCTTAGGTAGATTCTAAATGCGGAAGAGGCGGAACGAAATCAAGCGGACCCAAATCTTATCAAAAAATGAATTTCAAA
>LT649335.1:0-36677 GCA_900128395.1 Stramenopiles sp. TOSAG23-2 | reverse complement strand
GTTATTTTGTGTAATTTGAGCAAAAAGAACCCTCCTAAATATTTTTTTAAAATTTTATCACCTTAATAGACTTATATAAGTCTATTTCACGCTTAGAGGATACAGTACTATATGCAACGTACTCCCTGCTTACAAATTTTTTCTTGAATTATCGAAATTACATCATTTTACAAATAAAATTATACAATTATGTATACGAACGTATCTAACGATGTTTCGTGCACAAAAATCTATTATATATGTTACATTTGATCCACATAAACAATACGATCGACGTTTGGTTGAGCAATAATAGATTTATAGGTAGGTATATGTGTATGTAGTTATACATTTTGCAATTCAATGGATAACAGGTAAATAGGAGCTAAATCTACTTACTATTTGTTTTTTCAGACATGATGTTCTAAATTTTCTTTTTGTATATGAAAGTTTGGATTTTTTAAATGAAATTAGATTTTTTTAGTTTGTTGTGTTGTATTAAAACACTTTTATAATATTTTTCTTCTTTGAATTTCTATTTTTAATTATTTTTTTGTTTACGTTCTATATATATATCTATGTATCTATCTATATTTATATGATTTTTTATGTGTATGTGTTTTTTCTAATGGTGTTGTATGGTAGTTACGGGCATGTAAATTTATTTTTTCGTGCATGTAAATTTATTTCGGGATTCAGAAAAACAATGCCCACACGAGAAATTAGTATGGTAATAGCACTAGTATCAGATCGTATTCAGAAAAACACTGCCCATACGAGAAATTAGTATGGTAATAGCACTAGTAATTAGTATGGTAATAGCACTAGTATGGTAATAGCACTAGTATCAGATCGTATTCAGAAAAACAATGCCCAAAGAAATTAGTATGGTAATAGCACTAGTATCAGATCGTATCAGAAAAACAATGCCCAAAGAGATTACCATACTAAAGTAAATTCTTTAAAAATTTTTGTTCATCCGACTAACATTAGCATAAGCATAGCATCAATTATAAAAAGCGTATTGTTTATCACATCAGAAAAAGTGTTCATCCGACTAACATTAGCATAAGCATAGCATCAATTATAAAAAGCGCAAAACTTGTCAATCTTAGACGTGCACTTTTTATAATTCATACTATGCTTATGCTAGTGTTTAGTTTATGTGGTGGAGCACTGTTTTTTTTTTTTTTTAAATCATGCTATGCTTATGCTAATGTCAGATTATGTGGTAGTAACTTCAAATTTCGAATTAGGACGTAAACTGAAATAAATACGATGTTATATTTTGTATACGAGTAAGAAAATCAGATATTTTCGGTTTAATGCTTGCTCCAAAAACCCACTTTTTGACATGTGTGTATTAAGGTAATTATATACTATGTCCATGCTAATCCACAATTAGCAAAAATTAAAATTTGACATGTACCCACTTTTGTAGTATACTTCTTGCGGTTTCCAATGAAATACCTGTACGGAAGGAGATTTTAATTTTGGAGGAGTAGATTTCAGAAAAAAGACGACTTAGACTGGAAACTACTTAAATACAACATCTAAATTAGGAATAAAAATTATTGGACTAAGAGGAGTGGTGAGGAGTGAGGTGGCAATATAAGAATCAATGAAGCAGTAATAACAAAATAAAGAAATAGAACAGCAATCTTAATCTGTTGTATATGGTTTTAATTAGTGCTCGATAATAATAACAATAGTCATAAAAGTTGAAAAAAATGTCGGACCATGAACATAATTTCGATTGGGATTCGAATAAAGAAAAAATTGGGTCGTTTGATCTTGACGAAGATGATTCTCCTGAGATGTACTCTCTGAGTATTAAAGAGACTCAGGATGTCATGAGCATTGTTGGGCGCGAAATACAATTAACGAAGGACTATACAACAGGTAATGCAACATTTAAACAAGGAAGTAGAGGGACAGTTATTGAGGTGCCCTCCCGTAAGGATGGAAAATTGAATGTTAAATTGGATAACGACAATGAGAAAACATTTAGATTGATTAAAGAATGTGATTTACAACTTTATGAAGGAGGACCTCTTTCATTTAGCTCTGAATCACAGACAGAGGAACAATCTTTTGAATACTAAATAATTTTTACTAAAATTTATAAATCATTTTTGATTTGAGATGTTAATAAACGGGAGTAAAAGAATTTTATTACAACTTTATGAAGGAGGACCTCTTTCATTTAGCTCTGAATCACAGACAGAGGAAACATCTTTTGAATACTAAATAATTTTTACTAAAATTTATAAATCATTTTTGATTTGAGATGTTAATAAATGGGAGTAAAAGAATTTTATATAACATATGAGTAAGAGAAAAACACATATATGACAATACAAAAACATTTAGATTGATTAAACCATGTGATTTACAACTTTATGAAGGAGTATCTCTTTCGTCTAACTCTGAATCACAGACAGAGGAACAATCTTTTGAATACTAAATAATTTTTACTAAAATTTATAAATCATTTTTGATTTGAGATGTTAATAAACGGGAGTAAAAGAATTTTATATAACATATGAGTAAGAGAAAAACACATATATATATATGCATAAGAGTACGACTATACGTACGACGTACAAAATTGTTTTAAATTTGAAAAAAAAAACGCGCTCTAAAATACCGTAAAGTTTATGACCATATACACAATATAAACACCATCATGCCGCGCCTAAAATTTTGTACTCGTATTTTTTAGCTGTATTTTTTAATATTAACGCTGTGTGTACAAGCACATCTTCCAAACACACTCACCTCAACAACAACTCCTTCGTCCCTGCTAATTTCTTAATCCCACGTCGCATTAAAAATGTTTTATTTTGCAATTGATTAATTTCTTTTTCCAATTTAATCAATTCAATTTCTTCTTTTGAACTCACCTCAACAACAACTCCTTCGTCCCTGCTAATTTCTTAATCCCACGTCGCATTAAAAATGTTTTATTTTGCAATTGATTAATTTCTTTTTCCAATTTAATCAATTCAATTTCTTCTTTTGATAATTTCTTATTTTTACGATCACTACGTTTTAATTTACGTTCCATTTGTTGTAATTTATATGGATCAACCATTCCTTGACCAAAACGTACGCCAATATTTGTACGAATCATAGATGGTGGTACGTACACTTGCGGACCTGGACTTTCAATATATCCTAATGCACAATTTTGTAATGGAGTACGACGTTTACTTTTCGTTTTCATCGATGTAATATGTACCATATTTCGTTTCATAGTTTCAATTTGTTTTTCCATTGATGTTGGGTATCTAAATGAACCAGGACCAGTCATGGTTTTATCTTTTTTTGGTTGTCTCATTTGTTCATGTTGTTCTCGTGTTGAATTTGGAAAATCTGGTGCCCATAAATTACGATGTTGTGAATTTACTTGTTTACCAGGCCATACATATGGTACATGAATTGGTTCTTTTTCATATTCTATTTTCTTTTTTTTCTTTTTGAACATTTTTCGCTGTTCCTCCCCCTTACGCAATATAGATGAACGACTTGTTGATGGTGCTGTACTTGGTCTTGATGAAACTGCATCAGCAGTTGGATGTATTTCAATAATTTTATATAAATTTGGTTTCGACAATGGTTTACCAACATATGTTTTACACCAACCTTGACTACGTGCTAATACGTAGAAATCATCACATGATAATAAAAATTCAGATGGATATGTTGTATGTATTTCTTCCCCTAATGCCCATAATTCATTTAATGTTCCACTCCATTTATATGTATTGACAAATTCATCATCTTCTTCCGTTAATCGTTTTTTACCACGTTTATTTACATTTCGATTATATCTTTCATCCGGAAATAATGGTTTAAATTTATGTTTTTTTTCTATCATTGCTTTTACTTTTAATAATGTTATTTCATTTATTTTTGTTGGATAATTAATAGTTATTTCAACTGGACGATATTGTTGTGTTTTATGATGATGTTTTGAAGTTGGACTTTTTAAATCAAATGGAATATCTTCCGGTGTATACATAACAAAATCATCATGCATTTCTTGTCGTTTACGTTCTTGTTCTATTTGTTTTTGTTTTTGTTCATTTGTTAGTATTATTGCATTTTTATTATTATTACTACTTTTAGATTCTTTATTATTATTATCTTCTTCTTTTTTTTCATTGACATAATCATGTGTTACCATAAAAGTTGCCATAGATGCATCTGGATGTTTACTTAATGATTTTACACGATGTAAATATACAGGATGCATGTTATTTTTAAAATGATATGATTTTTTTCGTTTTAAATGATGTTCCGCAGTTCTAGGTCGTGGTATTTGTTTTAAATCTTTTTTACTCGGTTTTCCAATAATAACTCTTTGTTCAGGACTATTAATAAAATGATTGGAGCTATTTGGACCAAAACGATCATCTTTTTGATCAGCTTCTGTTAATGTAGGTAACCATCTTAATGATGTACCTTTGCCACGATTTCTTTCATATGGTGCTGGTTTTGGTCGAACACGTGCATGTGTGGACAATTTCTTGTTCCGGGAAAAATGTTTTGCACTTTTATTTTTTCTTCTTTGTATTGGATGTGCACCACCATGTTGATGTTCGTCAAATACTTTTTCCATCACTTCTTTTGGTGCTTTTGGAAAATCCCATTGTCCACGTGGTACTTGTACCGTCCATCCAAAGGATCCAACCAAACGCCATAAGGAATTTTCCCTATCCATCGACGACATGGTGGTATATTCTAGTATATGTCAATGTACGCCACTTTTATTGTTCTGTTATATGTTTGCATCCCAATACATTTGTATTGACTCCCATTGCCAATTATACAATGAAGTTATTTTTATATTATAATAAATTGTGAGGAGTGAATTTTTCCATAACCGTAAAAATTATTTAACGCGAGATTTCTAAGTATAAATTTACATTATTTTATTCGTGATATTAGTATATATACACGATCATGAATTTCAATCAATAGGTAATAAATTAGTATTCTAATTCATGTTTTTTGTACTTGCGTAAAATTAAAATTGATTTGCCCAGAGAATTCGAGATTTCTAAGTATAAATGAAATTATTTTTTAAATGTGATATTAGTATGTATATACAATAATATTTTTCAAGAAATAGGAGATATATTAGTATTCTAATCCAGTGTAATTCAGGATAATAAGAAGGAAAAAAAGAAGAAGTTAAAGTGAATTTGGATTGGACAATAAATTAAAATTCAATATATATATATTAATAATAAAGAATGCAAGTGTATAAAAACAAATGTCTATACATGTATGAAAGTAAATTTATATATTTATTACGATATATATATACATTGAATCAACTTTATATATTTTTTAACAACAATATACGAAATGGGAAATAGACCAACAACGGCAGTGGCAACCATCGCAGCAATTGGTACAGCAGGATATTTTGTATATAGAAATTATACGGCAGATAATAATAATAATAGGAATAGTGAAAATAATATTTCTAATAATGAAGAGTTTGAAGATGAAATAGAAAATGAAGAAGGAGATGATTCCATTAGAGATTTAGATGAAATTAGACAAGGTAGTGGCACGATGGAGTTGCAACAAGTAAATACATCAAGCATGCAACAACGAACATTAATTCAAATTTTATGTGTTGCCATTTTAACAGTTTTAGCAATCATAACTTTAATTGTATCCTTATTACGGCAGGAAATGCCAACTGATTTACCTTTATTTGTTCCATTATTTTGGACAACAATAGGTATTGGTATAGCTACAACAGGAGCTCAACAACGCCAAACAAATAAAAGTAATATGAAAATTGAAAACAATAATGATTTTGATAATAATGATGATGATTTCAATCCTCTATCAGAATCTGGTCCACAAGAAGCACCAGCAGATGATGAACGTAAAGTAGATGATGATGATGATGATGATGATGATGATGATGATGACAATATTATTTCAATCGATGAAAACAACAACAATAATACTAATAATAATAATTTACAACAATGGTCACCATCTAATGAAATTTTTCAAATACGTGGTAAACATTATTTAGATAAACAACATGTAGATTATAAAGTCAAAGTATCATCAAGCCCATCATTATACGAGCCATTATATCTCACTGTAAGACGTACAAATGCTGGTGAAACAATTGACATACATAATATTGAAGGTTTACCTGAATCGGTGATAAATGAACAAAATAAAGTTAATAGTGATAATAATGACAATGATGATGCTGATGAATTTAAAGGGATGACTAGCACATTGCCTAATATTTTATTACTTCATCAAATTTTACCAGTGGAACAGCCATCCGTATGGTCAACAACTACAAAAGAAAATAGTCCATCGATACATTTATTAGTTTACTTCAAATTAACAGATCAGACAAAGCAACATATTTTATCCAATAATGATAATAACATCTCATCCTTGCTAAAAACATGGATACAACCACATGATCCTTTATATGATCATTGGAAAACTATAATTAAATTGCGAAATCCAGAAACAGTAGATATCGGTATGGTTGGAAATCAATTGATTAGACAATATAATGGAAAGCCATTTCTTTCATATGGTTCAGCTCAGCGAGATGTTTATCCAAATGATAAAATTGTTGTTACAGTTGATGCATATAAATTCTCATATGCAATGCGTAATTTTTATTACAGTATTTTACAAACGGACGATGAAAGTGTTTTAAATAATGCTGTTATTGATATGGCATTTTTTATTGAAGGTCGTGTACCTGAACATTTGCCTGAATCAATTTTAAGTTCATTTACAATCAAAGATTTACGTATATTGCAGGAAAATTGAGAACATGTAAAAAAATGTATAAGGTCGTGTACCTGACCATTTGCCTGAATCAATTTTAAGTTCATTTACAATCAAAGATTTACGTATATTGCAGGAAAATTGAGAACATGTAAAAAAATGTATAGGTAATCTCCAAGGTGACTGGTGTGTTTTGCATCGTGGGACGTGGGAGTAAAATTAATTGAGATATGATAGCGTGTGGTTATAAAAAGAAAATAATCTTAATCTTTTCCTGTGTGGTATTTTATTATTACAATAGTGTATGGTTCTATTTTTTTAGATTAATACATTTAAGGATTTAGTATGATATTATATCTTGCCTTTTACTAGGAGTACAGTATTACCGAAATATAATTCTATATGAACATTCAAGGTTTTGCTGTACAATGTGCATCCTTCTCAATTTTACCTTGTACTGTCTCATATGTTGACTATATTAATATGGCGCGGAGTTCATTTTTTACAAAGCACTCTTTTCACTTAAGGTAACTTGTTCTAAAAATTAGCATCAGAATACTATTACCTTTGTTGATGACGATGATCAAAAAAGGTATATATATATAGTTCTAGAATCGCTCTACACTGTGATTATTCGGAAAATATAAAATATTATACTAGGTACTTTATCGAAATCATACAAGAGATCAAATTAAAACAAAAAATTTAAGTAAGAACACGCACACTCACAACAAAATATTATTCGAATTATAAAAAGCATATGGCTAAAATGATCAAAGGAATTGCAATTCCATTATTGGAACAACTTGCAGCGAAACTCGCGTCTGAAACTGGAAAAACTGCAGCAGCATGGTTGGATTCGCTAAGGAATTCAACATCTATTGTTGTACAGCAACCGGAGCAAGGCTGTATTTATCTCTCTGAACTGGATGGGACATGGGGACTGTGGAATGGTACAGTTATGAGCGCGTTTTATCACCCGACCAAGGAACATTCAGCAACGACTGTAGGGAAACTAGGGCAGAAACGATCAGTCGCAAAAGCGGGTGAATGGGCTGTTTCCATTCAAACAAGAGGTCTCTATGGTAATAAATCTAATTACGGTTTTTAGAGCAAGACAACGAAATTCATGATATGTGCCAGTGATATTAAGCACAAATTTTTCGCCGTAATTTTTTACGAGTTTGTAAAATAAAAGAAGAGATTTGCGTTGCAACTCCACATCAGATCATATAATTATAAGATTAGGTTAAAATTTTCGTAGCGTGGTGTGTTTTTAAAAATGCACTCTCACATACACACACATTTCTCAGAACACTCTTCAGAGGACTAAAACTTCCAATTGACAAAACATATATATGCATAATCACAACGAGCAGTTCACACACACCTCTTTCACGTCACTGGCAACAATTCCTTCTTTGTGCTATTCAAATCAGATACATTCAATTGTTCTACAGAACCACTATCACTTGAAAAATCACCCCATTGCAATATAGGTTTTTTACGAATATTCCATCCTCTTGCAACTTTCTGTATTTCTGTAGCTGCATAAGTCATAGTCTCCCTATCAACAGGTGTTAATGGACGTTGGATCTTTTGGATATTCACAATATTACCCCTTGCACTTGGTTTGGATTTTTTTGATTTTGAATTCATAATGTTTCGTTGCTTTGGTTTTAAATTTGATTTTCCAAGATGTGATCCAATCGTAGATTTAGATTTTTGATATAATGCTCTTTGAAGATCACGTTTGGTTTCATCATCCGATTCACTTTCCAAAAGTGATTGTCGTTGTTTCGCTGCAACTTCATCCTCAATTTCTTTTTCAATATCAAATTTTGGAACTTTACCACCTAAACGACTATTTTCATTCTCTAATTCTTTTACTTGTCGTAATAATTTTTCCATTAATTTCTTTGATTCCTTTGCACTTTCCTCTGCTTTGATTTTATCTTGATGTGATGATCGTAATTGAGTTTTCATCATTGTTATTTCCCTATTATGTTTTGTTAAAATGGTTTTCATTTCGTCTTTTTGTGTTTGAATTTCATCTTCTAAGCGTTTAATAGTTAATGGAAAATCAACATTATGTTCAGTTGTATGAATAGTACTGCTAACATCATCCTCCTCATCATCATCTGCAAATTGTATAATACTTGCATTTGTATTTCCACGAATCATAAACCCAGTATCATGTTCCATACTTCTTCGCTTTTTCTTATCACCGCTGATTGAAAAAGATTTTCGTAATCGTTTCATCCAACGTTTTCCTCTTGAACTATTTCTTCGTTCAATTTCATCTTCAATTAATTCTTTATGATATGGTTCCCATAAACTCGATTTCTTTATTAATATATTACTTTCTACCGTAGCATTATTACCATGTTCACAAACATGGGAACGAAATAACGTATCAGAAACAAACGACATTAAACATTTTGGACATTCCGTAAATGGTGGATCCGTTTCACGAAACTCTATAATCGCTTCAATATGAGCATCATGTAACCATTTTTCACGTTCTTTATTTTCGTTGTAATTTTTCATATTCTTTGCAAAATGTTTTTTCCATCTTCTAGTTTTAATCATTTTATTAAAATTTTTCGCTTCCTCTTTTACATATTTATCTACATATTCTTGTTCCCGTTTTAATCTCAACACTTCTTCATTTTGTGTTGTTACATGATTATGGCGTACTTGGCGTCTATTTAAATCTCTTCGTTCCTCGTTTACATAATTATTGCGTTTATATTGTTTAATACGTACTTTATGATTTCGATCATGTTGTCCACGCCATGTTTTTTGTATCAAAGTAGCTTTATCAGTTCGCATTGCAAATGTCCTAGCTTTCTCTTCCACTATTTCCTCTACGCGATCACACCACAATTCAAAAAAATATTGCTTAACACCACTAAAACTACGACGCATTAAACGTTTTATCTGTAAATTTTGCTCATGCAATTCTATCCATTTCAACCATGCTGCATTGGTTCTTCTTAATTTAATACGTTTTAATGCAGGTGCTATATTTTCATTACGATGTTTTACAATTTCTTTTACTAAACCCGACCACGCTTCAAACGTTTCAGATTTTGCACCCATTAAACGATTACGTAATAATCGTCTTGTTCCTTTTCGTGTTCGTACTTGATATCGCCATTGTTCCATAGCAGCGGATGCTACACGATTAAATAGTTTTTTTAAGCTTTTTTTTACTTTTTGTTCATTTACAAACGTCTCACGTCCTTTTCTTCCCCGGTATAATTTTTGCATGAAATTTGCCGCTTCTTGTTTTCGCAACATGCGCTGTGGGCCAATATCACGCCACCATTTCTGTACAACTCGACATGCATCACTTAATATAGAT
The DNA here is from genome assembly GCA_900128395.1 of Stramenopiles sp. TOSAG23-2. Lineage (NCBI taxonomy): Eukaryota > Stramenopiles sp. TOSAG23-2. Next base: position 26,527 of record LT649335.1, on the reverse strand, counting down.
TCATATAATCTTCCTGGACGTGTAGATGATACATACGTTAATCCATCTAATGGACCAAATTTACCAGCATAATATACAAATTTTTGCTCATCCTTAATTTTATCTTGTTCTAATAAATATACATTAAATTGTCTACCTTCTGCATCTGCACGTGCCATTAATTGACGTTCATTTGCTTCCTTTTCTTTTTGTACTCTTAAACGTCGATGCCATTCACTTTCTGCAGCGCCTAACATACGCGCAGCTCCCGAAGGACTACGTAATGGTGATTTTATTCCGGGTAATACATCTCCATCTTCCCCACCACCACCACCACGTCGTTTCTTTCTTCTTTTCATTTTTTTCATTTTATTATTACTACCTTTTAATACAGCTCTTGGGTCAAAAAAACGTTTACCAGCATATTTTGATATATCATCTAATCCCATATCTTGTAAACGTTCTAGTTCACGTTCTAAAAATCTAAGTTCAGTCTTTGCATTACCCATTTTGATTTGCATCATTTTTTCTTGTATTCGTTCCTCTACTAAATCATTTTGTGGTGGCCATGGTGTATTATATGATAATGTTGCAGATGGTGGTTTGGACATATTTATATATATATATAATATGATAAATTCTAACTATTTATATATATATATATATATATATATGTTCAACAATAATACTTAATATTATTTATTACAATAATATTGTAAGACTATTTATATATAAATTAACAATTAGTATACGAACAACAATTGGTGCGATATGTCATGTATTGAGTGTATAGCTAAACAAATCTTTTTTTTTATTAAAATATTAATTAATAAATTGGCACTTCTTCTTGTTTTGGCAAACGGATTTCTTGTGGGGTTGTTTTTTTTTTTCGCGTTCATCGTTCATCATTTTTTTTCTTGTGTTGTTCTAGTGGTGTGTTTACTGTGTTTATGTCTCGTGCATTTCGTACTTCTCTTATACTAAATATAATTACTATATATATATGTATCAAATATTTACAATGGTATAGTATGATGGTATATGTATGCTATGCTATATGGTAATGGTATATACCTAGTAGATCAATGGCCTCGATTTTACGCTATGAAAGAACCAATAACTTATACTTGAAAGGTAAGTTAGAATATCAAAATACTCATTGATTATTGATTTCACTTAAACCAAATACACCAAACAAATAATAACACTTAAAAAAGCGTATTTTATTCTTCGATCAAACAAGAACTATATATATATACAAAAAAAGAAAAGAAATTGTTGAAACAAATGAAACAAAAGAATGTACATTGTATATATAATAGTAGGATAGAATAAAAATCAAGAACGTTATATATATATATATATATACAAAAAAAGAAAAGAAATTGTTGAAACAAATGAAACAAAAGAATGTACATTGTATATATAATAGTAGGATAGAATAAAAATCAAGAACGTTATATATATATATATATAAACAAGAATTAATAAAATATGAAGCCACCGCCAACAATCAATGGGCAAGATGTCCCTAGGTTGATACGGAGTGCATCGTTGGTATTAAAAGAATTTACAAAATTAACAAAACAAGATCCACGATTTACGTGGGTACCAAACATGGAGAAAATAATAAGTAATATTAATGATAATGTAACAAATAATAATAATGGTAATAATAATATCAATATTGATATGAATAATTATGATCAAAAATACGAGAAACAACGTGATAATATCAATATGAGAAATAATAACACACAAAAGCATGATAAAATACACGATGATGATTCCAATTTGAAAAATAATGATAATATAATAAAAGAACAGAAAATAACTCGAACATATCGTCGTCAATATCAAGACAAAACATTACACAATCCAAATTTATCTGATTCAAAAATTCCATCAACACAATTATCACGTGTATTTGGTTTTGGTACGTTAGCTGCTAGATTAGCACTTGGGACGATAACATCAGGTTCTGCAAAATCTGAACAAAATGTTGAAATATTAGCATCAACATTATGCCGTATGCGTGGTGCTGCGTTGAAACTAGGGCAAATGCTTAGTATTCAAGATGAAAATATTTTCCCACCTGAATTTACAAAAGCATTAGAACGTGTACGTGAAGGTGCCGATCGTATGCCAATAAATCAATTAAAAGGAGTATTGAATGAAGAACTTGGAGATAAATGGATTGTATCAAAAGCAACAACCGAAAATGATTCTTTAGAGGATACAGATAATAATAATAATAATAATAGTAAATTTTCACATTTTGAAGAAATACCAATTGCTGCTGCATCATTAGGACAAGTACATTATGGCCGTTTAAATGATAGTTATATGGAAGAATTATTTGAACAAGATGGTATCATGCGACGTACAAATGAAGTTGCGGTGAAGGTGCAATATCCAGGAGTTGCAGATAGTATTGATAGCGATGTGAACAATTTAATGCGCGTTGTCCGATTGACAAATTTGGTTCCAAAAGGTTTATACATTGATAAAGCTATGGACGTTGCAAGGAAAGAATTAAAATTAGAATGTGATTATACATATGAAATAGAATGCCAGCAAATATACAAAGATTTAATTGAAAAGGATCCAATTTTATCGATGATTGATGATAATAATTATAAAAAAAATCAACCGCAAGAACGTGTACAATTTGTAGTACCGAATGTATATCCAGAATTAAGTGGAAGAAAAGTCTTGACGACTGAATTTGTCCCTGGTGTTCCTATCGACCAAGTAAGTTCCATGGATCAAATCACGCGAGACAATGTTGGTCGAGGATTATTGCGATTAACGTTGACAGAATTATTTACTTGGAATTATATGCAAACTGATCCAAATTGGTCTAATTTTTTATATGATGAGGAGGAAAATATTTGTTATTTAATTGATTTTGGTGCTGCGCGTTCATTTCCAAAACGTTTCGTAAATGAATATTTGAGAATGGTATGGGGTGCTGCAATTAAAGATGAAAATATGTTTATTGATGCGTCAATTAATGCTGGATTTTTAAGTGGAAAGGAAAGTGATGAAATGATTGAAGCACATGTTGCTGCTGGAATGGTAGTTGGTGAGCCATTTTGTAAAGATAATAATATTGTAGATGGTAATCATTTTCAATTTGGTCAAACGGAAGGTTTAACATCACGTGTAACTGGTCATTTACCAACGATTGGTCGTGATCGGCTACAGCCACCGCCAAAGGAAACATATGCATTACATCGAAAATTATCTGGTGCATTTTTAGCATGTATCAAGTTAAAAAGTAAAATTCCAGCATATGCTATGTTAGAGGAAGTATGGGATAATTATGATTGGACGGTAGGCTTAGAGGAGGAGGAGGAGATGGTTGTGGTGGATCAATAAAATATTTGTTATGATACTAACTTTTACGTAGAAGATATGGCAGAGTAAGCAATTGTTATTAAGTATGATGTATGAAAGATAAAAGATTTTAAAGTATATACCATTTTTTTATTGTACGTACGCGTTAGCTAGACGCTCTTTCGATGCTTTTCCGGTCAATCAGTTCTTCCGTGATATATCATAACTTAAGGTAAACATTGATATTTGTTTTCATGATTTTAATGTACGTACGCGTTAGCTAGACGCTCTTTCGATGCTTTTCCGGTCAATCAGTTCTTCCGTGATATATCATAACTTAAGGTAAACATTGATATTTGTTTTCATGATTTTAATCATACTAATATGCTATTCTTACCTTATTAATTTTAATACCCTTAAAACAACACACCGGGTTTGATTTTTTAGATTTAGATTGTGTAAAAACAAGCTAAAATGAAATATTATATTTATCCAATTTTACAACCTATCCCCACTATTTCCATATTCCAGTTGAAGTAAGCTTCTTCTTCTAGCATTACTACCACATGGTTTGCTATTTGGTTTGTTATCACAGGTTGCTGTATAGGTGGTACCAATCACCTTATAATGATAACCTACTTGTTGCTTTGTCCATGCATCCTTTACAGGTTCAATACCATTTGGGCCATCGGTAGGCAAACATTTAATTGCTTTGCATACTTTGTAATCTTTTGTATCTTTGCAGCAATCTTCATGGTCGCGCCATATTTTCACATCAATGGTTGTCTTTGGTATATGTGGTCTGAGTGCTATATTGTTTGCTGCACCGCACTGTGGTAATTCTTTTCTTAAGTATCCATTGGTTGAGGTAGCATCCAATTGTACAACAAACAAATCTGTACCGTCAATATTTTGTAGCGAAATATCGTTTGCGGTAAACATTGGTGTTGGGCAGTCGTCTGAAATTTCATAGCGGGCTTTTTCTCTTAATTCTGGAATCATCTCTGGTGGTATATCCCATGGCGTCATGATTGCTAAGTTGATTACTGTCCCTGGATGATTTAAATCAATATGTGCATACCCCGTGCAAAAGGTATCAATATCTTTTTCATACTCAGATACGTCGCTCATGGTAACAAATGGGCATAGCGCATCAACACTCCCTAATCGGCGTTTTGGAACACCATTGCGTTTTAAGATGGCTAGAAAGGTGTTTGTTTTGTTTGATTGGAACTGTAAGATAGCATCTTTCTGTTTCAAATCTTGAATCTCATTATGTGATTTTGCATCTTTCTTTTCCAGACGTTGAAATTTTTGGCGCGATATTGCATCTTTCTTCTCTAATATTGCATCTTTCTGTTTCAAAACTTGGATTTCATTACGTGATATTGCATCTTTCTTTTCTAATACTGCATCTTTCTTTTCTAAATGCATAATTTTATTGTGTGATATTGCATCTTTCTTTTTCAACATCTCCATTTCATCTTGTAATTTTCGTATCATATCAGCTTGGTCATTATCATCTGCTTCATCACCACCACCAAACACAAATGCACTTGCACGACTCATTAAGTTTGTTATACCTGACCATACTCCTAGCATTCTTCTCCTTCTACGCTGCAACGGTTCTAATAATGCATTTACTTCATTGTAATATGTTGCTAACATATGTTCATATGGATAAAATAGCTCACACAATCGAATTGCTTCATTTGTTGGCAAACCAAATTCACGTGGACCACATAGCAACGTTGTTTCGAATAAATTGTTTACTTTTTGTTTTAATTTATCACCATCTTTTATACCCTCTACTGCTTTGCTCATACCTTGTTGCAAGTATCCCTTCAATTTTAAGATATCAACTATTTCACCATATAAATTGTCTACCGTTATATTACCACCTTGTGCCAATGCAAACGGTACAATGTGACTACGTGGAACTTTTCCTGAGGGGTCGTTGCACGTCTTTAGATGTTGAAAATTATCTTTCCTGCAGCATATATTTGGCCATAAATCACGACCTGTGTATTTTGGGATGGATGCTAACCTTGGGTACAATTTTTCTTGTAGTAATTTAATAAATCGTGGACGAAAATTACAAAATGAACTAATTAAACGGTCACGGTTTTCATTTAAACAGTATTTATCATCAATTTCTGCATTTGTTGGTACTATTACACCTGTTCTCAACACACCATAAGCCAGACGTTTTTTTTCTTGCTCGCAGTGATGTTTCACATTGTATTCTGGTAACGATGATAGTTGATTGCGTAATCGCTGTGCTTCGTTAATAACATCCTGAGTTGCCCAATCCAGTGACAACTTCGCCACCAAACCATTTGCTTTTTCCTTCACTTCGTTGGATTTTGCGTTCGATAATGCAACGGCTTTGATGATGCCACCTTGTTGTGCACTTAACGATTGTACATTTTGTAGCATACTATCTAAATCATAGCAAATTGCTGACCCAAGTGGTGAAACTTTGCCTACCGGGCAAGATAAACAATTTATCTGGTCAGTCGTGTATGTATTTCGAGGACATGCAGTGCAATTTGCACTTCCTACAGAGCTTTTTGTTCCTTCGCCGCATTTGGCACATGTCGACTGGCCTTTTTCCGTTGCAAATTTCCCGGGATTACAATTCTTGCACGTTCCTTGGCCTGATTCATCTTCGTATGTTCCAGCATTGCATGGGTTACAACCCGTTTGTGCACCATCTAATATTAATGATGTACCTGGAGAACATTTATTGATATAATTGTTGTTATAGTGACATAACACACCATATTTAGTATTTGCATTATTTACGGCAATGCATGTGCCAGTGAATGGTGTGTCCGTGCATACGTTATTTGCACATGTGTTCCATGTTGCGTACAAAGGACTCTCACCATCTTCAAAAAAATTATTATTACTATCAACTGGTTGGTTAAACAGTGTATTGACGATGGAGATGGTTGGCATGCCATAGGTATATATTTCATTTCCTTGTTGATTATTACCATTATTTGCTGTAAAAGTTGTCTCGCGTATATCAACAGTCATAGTACTTTGACCACCAGTATTATAAGTAGCTGCAAGTGACAGGCCTCCACTTTGTTTTGATGCTATGTTGCTACTAATTTCTGTACGTACTAGTACACAATTACTATCAGATATATAAAGTCCAGCACTGTCATCTGCTTTATTTCTAGCAATAATACTTTGATTTATTCTTACATTCGTCTTTTTACTTGAATAATAAAAACTTGAATCACCCTTTGCATATATCCCACCACCCCAACCAGCTTGATTATTAGCAATGATGGACGAGTAAAGGAGTAATGTACCACTTGTATCAATACATATTGATCCACCTTCATTATTATCACTATTACTACTAACATCCCCACCTATCAATTTCAGGTAACGCAATACCAACTTATCGTTCACACCATTTATATAAAAATGGCGTTGCTTACTTGGAGCGGTAATAACAATTAAATTATTCATATCCTCCACCGTACCAACAATTTCTAACGTATTTGTAACAACCACACCACCGCCGTTAGTAGTAGAAGTACCAGAAATAGTACAACCTGTACTACGTTGAAATGTCCCAGTGTTTGACGTGCCTGTACAATCCCATTCCGTGGCGTATGTGTTGCTGAGAAACAATAATAAAAACACCCAAATCATTATACGCATCTTCTTATTACGTTATGTTGCTGGCTTGCACTATGTATATTTCGTACCACTTAAATAATATTACGTTATGTTGCTGGTACTATGAATATTTCGTAACACTTAAAATACAATATTAGCCCAATAACTTTATGAAACGATGCAAAGAAATGCTAATTTGAATCGCTTGTGCAGTTCTTATCGCGGTATATCTAAAATGCCGCTATTGTTCTGCTTAAATCAGTAGCAAGAATCCTTCGTATGTATATCCTAAACCTCTGCCTGTGTTTTTTCACGAATAAAAACTTTTTCACCTCTCTGATATTTTTCAACAGTTGGCAAAAAAAACAATAGCGAATGGAAATTGTTCAACAGATGATTCAACAGATGTTGCAAGATAAATATGCAGGTATCTAATAAATGTGTTTTGTGTTTTGTAAAGCGTGGCAGGCGATGTAGGTGGTGCGTGTGCATCCTTCATTGATTGTACACACATTTAATTATTTATTATTATGGCTTATTGTACTTTATTTATTATTATTCATCATCATCATTATTGAAATTATTATATTATTCATTTTTTTGTATTATACTGATGGTTGTTGGTGCACCAGCGGTATAGACTAATAAAAAATGTACCTGGTAGTATACTTTTGCCAGTTTGCCCATTTGTTTTGTTGTTATATTGTTGTATTTTGCTCTTCTATTATATATAGTGTGATGGGTAAAAAAGTATAGCATATATATTATTTAATCCAGTAATCAATTTTATAGATTGTAGGAAAGATTTTTTTTCTTTTTAACATTTATTACTTTTGCTCTTCTATTATATATAGTGTGATGGGTAAAAAAGTATAGCATATATATTATTTAATCCAGTAATCAATTTTATAGATTGTAGGAAAGATTTTTTTTCTTTTTAACATTTATTACAAAGTATAACTCATTGGATAACAACTATTTGTTTTTTCTTTTACTCTGTTGTATAATTGTTCATATCATCCATTTTATATATAATATAAATTTAATATATATATTATTTTCTTATACAAAAAAAGAATATTATAATTTAAACAAATTAATAAAATATGTTGAGAACAGCTGCAAAATGTATTATTCAACCACGTAATTTTGTTAAAATTAATAATAGTAATAGTAAAAATTTTATACAACGCAGTTATCATTTTTTACATAGGCAACACGGGCGCTCAACAAATAATATGCAAATGGGTGCAACTCCTCGTATAGCACAGCGTTTAAGTACTTTTCGCCAAAGTGGAAATGGGAGTAACCAATTTTTACCACTTGCAGGCGTAATTTTCGTAGGGGTAACATCTTTGTTTGGATATAACTATATGATCTTTGATGATGAAAGGCTCGCTTTGTTCGAACGTTATTTAGATCGAGACGAAAATGCAGCACAAGTAATACATAAATATCTGTTGAAAGGAGATAGAAAATTTATATTTGATCTATGTAAATCAATAGTGGATGATTGGGATATGAAAGATAAAATGGGAAGCGTTGAAGTTGTACATGGTGGCCTTTCTGGATCAGAAATTTATAAAGTTCAGCGCAAAAAAAATGCCAGTAACGTTACAACGTTACTAAGTAACGGCAACGTTATATTGTCGCCTGATATAGTATGCATGCGTATCGATGTTGAACCAAAGGATGAAATGGGTAAACTTTTGTCACCAGGAACCTTCAACCACGTTGGTTATATGGCACATACACGAATGAGAGACTCCCAGTACTTTCCGGATTTTCATACACATCCTGAAAGCCATAAAATAGATCTTATACCAGATTGTGCTGTATTGGAATATTTAGATGGTAAAGACTTTAAGTCAAAGGGTGAGGATACATGTCCCGTATTTGATACGAAGGAGGATGCAGCAGCATATGGTAGAGCATTAGGTATGCTACATGCAACAACGAATGAGCAATGGTATGAAAAATGTACAAATAATCGAAATCCATTTCATGAACTAAAAAACAAATTAAGTCCACGCATGATAAAAGCTGTTGAAAATCACAGTCGTTCAGATGAAGCGGTACTACTTTATAGAGTCGCTCAAATTCTCAAGATGCAATACGTTTGTGAAATTTTACCAGAGGTGATTGAATCGCTATCTCCTAACTCATTGATGGGTAGAGTCGTTGTTGCCCATAATGATCTTCATGATGGTAATATTTTAAGAAGACATGAAAGTAATAAGCCAGGAGATATAGTACTTGTAGATTTTGGTCGATGTTGTTTAATGCAAGCTGGGCATGATTTAGGCGGATATTTCGCATCCCGTGATGGAAATAAACCGGGTAAAACGCATTGGCCGACATTAGAGAATCGCAGAGCATGCGCACAAGCATATATTGATGCTACTCCGGCAGATGTACTAGCAAAATGTACTCGTACATCTGTGGATGAGGTTGTTTACGATATGGAAGTTGGGCAATTACTGCGAGATGCATTTATAGCAATTGTAATTCCTTGGTTTATACCTGGACGCGAAGGGGATGCTATTTCAAAATGGATAGTCAATGACCGAATGAAAAAAATCCTTGCAATTACAAGAAAGGGTTTAAAAGAAAAACCTATTGAGGAAAAAATACTTGAATCAGGTGCAAGGCAGGCAGGCAAAGTCAAACCTTGGATGGCTCACCAACTACCATTCCAGCAGCAACATGTGCTTCAATCATTTCATCACTTTCCTTTCCACTTAAAAATCCAGCAATTACAAAAAAAGGTTTAAAAGAAAAATCTACTGAGGAAAAAAATCTTGAAATAGGTGCAAGGCAGGCAGAATGGAAAGAGTATTACGATGCAAATAGTGGTAAAAATTACTATTACAATAAAACAACCAGAACAACTCAATGGGAAAAACCAAGTGGGGTAGTCTTTCGCTGAAAACATCGTTTTTAAGCTCAGTTTATAATGAATTTGGAACTTTCAACTCCATTAAAATTTACCCTTTATACTGATGCCTCTATCATTTGATGAATCTTTTTTTAATGTGTGGTGAAAAGATTGAGATCGAAAAAGTTTTGCTGCTTCTTGCGTATTAATATCATTTATATATAAATCTAAAAAATAATTGTTTTAAAAGTGTGTATGTATTTAACATCCCCCAACCATGGATGGTGGGGAATGTTTATCTCAACAGTGAAAAAGTTCTCTTTGGCACTTTGACGAGAAGCAAGTTTTTTTTATGCGTACGAAGTTTTTCCGAACCGTACAACACACCACAATTCCCTGTCAATCTTTATCAGGACTAGTTGCTTCTAACAACGAATCCAAAATCTTCTCCTCCTCGCTTTTTGCTGGGCTTATTTGAAGTGGTTGTTCGCCATCTTTTTCTTCATCATCTGAAAAAATATTACCACCCCCAATACTATCATCCGATAACATAGAAGCACTTCTTCCAAGAGAATCGCCACCATTGCGTCCATCAAATGAAATTGGTGAACGTGGTGTACTACCATCTTCACTAAAAACATATTCTTGTTCATTAAACCCAGTATTGTAGCGACCATTTTGAATATTTTCATTTGATAAACGATTACTATTTGCATGATCATCTAAATCATCTGGATCTTTTTTCTCTTCATCATCATCACCATCTTTATTGTTGTTGACATATTTCGATGAGTTAGTATTGCCGTTTATTTCTTTTGCTTTGTCTTTCAAAAATTTCAGTTTTAATTCTTTCCTTATAGATAAATATGTCATATATTGAAATAAAAAGCGTATTATTAGGCTTAACCCAGCTGCAATCACAATTGTGTAAAATACAGCATAATTTACTAAATCTATTATCTTCTTGTCTACCTGCATATTAATTCTGTCAAAGTGTAACGATGTTTTAATACCTCTGTATGCCATTTTTAAACTGGAATTTTTTGACTGTATCAAAATGTTGAAATATAAATCTCTTTCCAACGGTAATTCATCAAACGTTATACTATGTTTAATAACTTTAATATCCTTACGAAGAACAGCGGGATCATCACTACTACTAGTTGTAGTAGTAGTCGTCTCCTCCTCATCAGTAGTTTGTTTAATTTTTATCACATTATTATGTACAAGTTTTTTTTGTCTATTTGGCGAAGAACGCTCTAACCCACATGGAGTCCACAATATTGCCGCTTTATAACATTCCTCAACGTCGGTACTATTTTCGCATTTATATTCGTGCTTTACATCATCGTATGTAAAATAATAAATTGTATATACAAGTTCTCCAATATTATAATCATTATTTAGATAATTATTTATATAAATAGGAGGGCTATAAAATGAAATTTCCATACTATAATGTTTCGTTTGGTTTATTTCAATGTTTCCATAATGACCTGGTCGTGGTATTAAATAGTCTGAGACAGTGGTAAACATACTGAAATTTCCAGCTTTCTTAGCATATACGACAACATAATAATCGGAATACAAAAGTGGCAAATGTATTTCATTAATATCTTTATTATTGGTTGATTTATACCAATACGTTTTACTACGTATTGAACTGAAATTACTATCAAGTGGTTTTACAAATAAATGCATACTACCAGAACATGGTGATAAAATGAAAGTTATGTTGGGACGTTTGTAATCAGGGACGTTGATGTAGCTTAAATCAGCTAGACGCCAGTGGAAATATGATTCTTTTCCTTCTGATAATTCATGCACAGCTGTTTGCTCGTTATTATTTAAACATTGGCAGTTTTTAATAGCTTTACCATGGGAATTATGGCAACATCTATGTTCGTACAATGCAAATATTTGATGATAGTTTAATGTAAATATATGGACGATGATGGCAATGAATGAGAAATATATTGAAACGCGATGCCAGCAACCCATGGTTTGTTTAAAAGTTGTCTTATTGTGTACTGGTTATTTGACGTGTTTATTACATTTATAGGAATGTTATCATTTTTATTATTATTATTATATGTGCATATATAATATACTTCTTGCAACACTTTTTTTACTACAGACAGGTATAGCTAGTATTATTATCAGGTGTATTAATATACTTCTTGCAACACTTTTTTTACTACAGACAGGTATAGCTAGTATTATTATCAGGTGTATTTATTATTATACTGTATAGTATGTAATAATAATACATGTAGCACACAATACATTAATAAATGCTGGATTGGCACATACATATGATATAATGATACATGTAACATTTAACATGTTGTATATAATACCAGCTTAGCTTAGCCAGGTTAGCTATATAGAAGCTATAATAGTCGTCTAGCTGTAGCTATTTATAATATTATTAGTAGTATTATATATATTATAGGTAAGCCACAGTAGTAAGCTGAAGAAGAACGGTCATTATTTTATTTATTATTTTTTTTTTTAATTATTAATAATAATAAAAAATATAGAGTATATAATAAATAAATACCACCACAACAGATAGATGTAATAATACCAGAATAATACCTGTTGATTTTTTTATATTATAATAAATAATGTAGAGTATTATATAATAATAATAAATAAATACCACCACAACAGATAGATGTAATAATACCAGAATAATACCTGTTGATTGTTGCAGACTTTTTTATATTGCACCACTAAAAATAACAACAACAAACAAGAATCTTCTTCTTCTTTTTTATACTTCTCTTGTTCAACATTATTTATATTATATTCGACAAAAGGGTTATTAGTGTAAGAATCAAGGTAAATTTATCACAACAATGATGTCGAGAAAAATTGCACCGGTAAAAGATGTTGTGATTGACAATAACGAAAGTGAGACGGATGAAGTCACTACCAAGGAAGTTACAAACTTAACAGCTGAGGAGCAGGAGCTATTTCGTAAATTTACACTTGCCTTAAGAATCAAAGGACCGAATGAACATGGGCAGTATTGTTTTGAAGAGGAAGGTATTGATGCTGCATATGGACAATTTGAAGTGATACAATTGGGAGCGATCGACATTATGTTATGTCCAGATAAATCGTTGATTTCAAGAAAATTTACAAGCATATGTATCATGATTAAATCATTTGAGTATCTACTCATGTATTATTCATTTAAATGTGTGCCTATTAGTAACAATCCTTTTCTAAACGGATTTCAAGATACGTCAACAACCAGTGGAATAACAACTTACTCTCCTTTGTCTGTGATATTAATATTTACATTCGTATGGTACGTATGTTTGTCTCTTTTAACTGGGTTACACAATAGTATGTTATTGGTTACGACAAAAGATTTTGAACCTAAAAAAAACAATTGGAAATATACTTTAAAACATGTAGTTGAACTACTTGAAATAGGATTGTTAGTATCATTATGTTTTTTTTCGTTATCGACATATATATATGAGTATGATTTAGAGTTGATTTTCAATGGCATGGCGGTAATTTTCATTGCAGAATTCGATGAAATGAGTGTTGATTTATATTTGCATGGCAATGAGAAACGAGCTGTATATTATCACAAGTTAATTTGCTTATCATATGTTAAAGATAACTATATTTGTACCAATGATGAATTGAAGGAAGAAATAAAAAACATTGAGGACGCTTTGAATCAATTAAAACAAGAAAAAAACAATAAAGCAACGAAACGAAATAATAAAAAAATGAGCAGGCGTTTGGTACGACGATTGTCAAAAAAATTGAGCAAAAGTTAATTGCTATAATCTCAGAATGGGTTGGTGCATTGTTATTAATCATTGGTATTGGATATTGTATTAAAGTAGTCGTATTATATTGTCAAAAGTCGATGCAGTAAAGAAAACGATAGCAAAGAAGAAGAAGAAGAAGAAGAAAGGAAATGATTATGATGATGGTGTTGAATTGAAGGGGAAAAAAACGGTTTAAACGATTTGTCACTTTAGAGAAATGAAAAAAACAACCACCTGTAGTTGCGTTTTAAGTTTCTTTTTTATTATTATTATAACTGTTATGTATATATATACATTATAATACAAACATACGTGTAAAATAATATATATCTATTCTATAAATCTCTTCGAAACACAAGATAGATTGTAACACGTCGGCACCCAGGCTTTCTCTCCCTCCTTCATCAACACACGATGGAACATCAAAGACTTCTCCATCATCACAATGCACCAAGTCACCTTGTATCAAAACATACTGTCACAATTCAGAGACATTATAGAGGATTTAAAGGTCGTCAAGAATATTCAAATGCTTTATGGAAAAAAATGCAAGAAGAGGAAAGAGAAAGATTAGAGAAACAAAATAGACAAGTAGAAGAAGGTTATATGTTAGTTGAACTAAAGAAAGAACAACGTGAACGGGACGATCAAGCCATGTTATCTAATACACGTTCATTCAAAGTTGAACAGAGTGGAGAAGCACCTGCAGCTAGAATTATACAGCGTTGGGTTCGAAAAACTTTAAACAGGAGTCATTTTATTGTAAATACTGAAAACTTTTTAAAAAAACAAGTCGGAATTATTGATCGAAACGATTTAGCATATACCATAATAACCGCAATGAAGAAATCGTCTGCAAATAATAGGAAAAAACTCAAATCATTAAGAAATATTTTTCAATCTATGAATATAAATGGCGATGGTCAATTGTCAAAAGAGAAATTTACACAAGGACTAAAGATAGTTTTTAACAATTCAACTAATACAAACAACAACTATATGAACGATGATGAAGAATTTTATTTCACGGAAGAACACATTTCAACCGTTGTTGAAGCGTTTACTACAAGGATACACAATAACAATCGTTTTGATGATGAAAATATGATGATAGATTATGATATGTTTTTATATTATTTAGAGTATGATACTACTTCAAGCGTTCAATCAAAATTGTCTTCATATTTTAAAAAATTACATAAAGAAGAAGGAACCACTTTGTATGATTTCTTTTCTATTTTTGATGAAAATGGAGATGGTTTAATTTCGCATGAAGAATTTGTACATGCAATTCATAGTTTAAAGTTGGGAATTACAGATTTAGAAATAAAGCATTTGTCACATAAATATGATAGTAATGTCAATGGTATGTTTGATTATTCTAATTTAGCTGAACATATTGATAATGATAATATCAATAATAATAAAAGACGTAGTCGTTTTCATAATTTTCACAGTAACAATAGTTATGATGATGAAACGATGATGATGATGGACGATGATGAAAAAATCGTATTACCGACTGCATATGAATTACAAGCTGATATTCTTGCGTATTGGAAAGAACTTGTGCGTCAAAAAGATGCAACTATACATAAAAAATTAATGCGTGATTTTTCTAGATCATCTATGGAAAACATGGCAAAAACTGATTACAATTCTCCACAAAAAATTATAGAAATGGAAATGATGTTTGATAGTAGTGATGATGATGACGATGAAAACAATATCAACAATAAATTATTTTCAACATTAAATATGCAAGAACCAAGTATGGCTGATACAGATCTTTCATCAATTGCAGATGAAAATTGGTATGAAGATGCTGTTCCATGGAATCATTACATGATAAAATCACGTGGGCAAAAGAATGAACAAAAGGAGGAAGATAGCAGAAGCAATAATCAGTATTATAACACAGAAAGTAAAATTGATGGATCAAGTATTGGTGGTAGTGGTAATAAAGAGCAAGCAGAGAAAGTTGAAGAAAAATATGAAAATAGTAATACTAACACACATTTGTCAACTCTTGATAATGACATAAACACACAGAAGAAAGAAAAAGAGGAAGAAGAAAAACAACAATTAGAGGAAAATAAAAATTTATTAGCAAATACAGTCAGAAAATATATTAATGAAATAGAAGAATTAAAAGCTGAAAAGTCACAATTAATGACATCATTTTTGACAACTAAACGTGAATTAGAAAATCAAACGAAGTTATATAATAATTTGAAATATGAAAGAAATGCATCTTCCTCCGATTTACAACAAGCTGGTATTGAACAAATGAAGAAACAGCAAGAACGGGAAATTGAAAATTTAAATCATATACATGAAACTAAAATAAAAGAACTAAAAAATAAACATCAAGTAGATACTCAAAACATTGTAAATAAACATTTAAACGAAGTAACAAGTTTAAAAGAGACAATTGAGCAATTAGCTGGTAGAAACAAGAGTTTACAACATCAATTAGATCATCAAGTAAATAACCTTGAGTATACACATAAACATGATAATGAAGTGATGAATGAATTAAATAAGGAAATTGAAACATTGCAAATGAAAAATACAAATATGGAGAAAGAATTAGCGGAACAACGTAAAAGTAATAATAACCATGCATTTTTACAAGCAGAAAATATTGCATTGAAAGAGGAGAAAGAAGAAGCGAATAAGAACATATTTAAACAAATGGAAACGTTAAATGAAATTATGAAAAATATGGAAACATTGACTACATTAAAAAATCATGCGGAAGAAGGAAAACAAAAAGCTGATGCTAAAATAGTACAGCTTGAAGCAGAATTACGATTAATGCATCGCCGATCACAAACTGCTAATGCATCAAAAGTACAAGAAACCCTCGTCCTTCGCAATAACAATCCAATAAATAATAACCAAATCAATAATGGTTACCACAGTAATAATAATTATAATAATAATAATGCCACAAACTTATATGCTCAAAAGAAAGTAAGATCTCCACCAAAAAAAAATGCAGATGCACAATTAGAAAATTTAAAGCGAAATTTGATGAAAACCATAGTGAAAAATGGCATTTTTCGCACAGAAGAATTAAATTTCTTATTTCGATCTACATTAGAATTTACCAATTTGGAAAAAGTAAAAGTGAAAGATATGATCAAGCAATTACGTGTGGAGCTGGATCTTCATAATAATAATAACAGTAATCGCAATAATTTCTCCTCGTCATCATCGAAGTCTAAATATATTGTTGGTAGGAATAATGGTGGTAGTGGTAGAAGGAAGAAGTGAGAGATTAGTAAAGAGAGAGTGTACATATTATGTCGTCTGATTATGGTGTGGAGGTGAATATTTAAATACGTACGGCACAAAGATTATACGGGTCGTTTTTTTAAAAATTTTTTTCATGATATCATATATATCTGCATCTTTTTATTAAATAAAATCAAAACACCTCTCTCTATATTATATATATATCCTTCTTCTTTTTTTTGCTTTACTTAAAAGTTGCATGTGGGTTATTTAATGGTCTGCTTAAAAATATATCGGAAGTAATATATTGTTTGATTGCATCAATGTTTTCCATACGTTCTATATAATCACAAATATCTTTATTAGACAGAACTTTATTTGTTGAAATAGATTCATCAGCTTCAACAATTTTCCATTTTGTTAATAAATCATAAAATTTAAAATCAACAATACTAATTTCTTCACCGGTGATAAAAGTATTATTACATGAAACCAATTGCTCAGCAAATTTATCCAACACGCCTGGCAAGCTGTTTTCGCAGTATCCTTTCATTTGACCAAAATTGCTATAACACATTCTTGTAAAGGTTGAATCAAAGTCATATACCTCGCTTAATAATACATCTGTTGTAACTTCACTTTTTCCTAATAAGTTAAACTTTCTGCCTATATAACGTAATATTGCTTGTGATTGTGAAATAGCGACCTTATTATCACCATCCAAAAAATATGGCAAATTTACAAATTTGACCGTTTTTCCAACTTCTGGTTTAACATCAAACCATACTTTTTTATATGTATCCGTCTCTGCAGGATTCCCCGCGTCAATTCTTACATCAGTATATTCAACTTTTGCATATGCTAATGCCAAACGAATAGGTTGACATAAACCTCTTATATCCCAATATGTAATATGCAACCCTGACGCTGGCATGGTACATGGTATTTGGGCGCTGGTAGATGTGCGTATAACATTGATTAATTTCGACATGATTGATAATATTTTGTTAGTTATGTACGTATATATAGCTGTATACATATGGTGGTATCATTTTACCATTTCATATTTAAAGAAGAATTAAAAATTATAAATATATATTTTTGTTGTTGTTGTTGTTGTTGTTGGATGTTGAAGTATATAAATTATTATAGTCACATTTGATAGGTAAAGATGTCAAAGATTGCGTCAATTTAGTATTCTAATTCCCTTTCAAGTATACATTATTGGTCATTTGATAGTTGAACTAAGATATAGCCTTTTGATGTATTCTAATTTCCCTTTCAAGTATAAATTATTAAGTCATTTTTGATTTTAGAGGATCAACAACCACATATGAGTTTGATGAAAATTTGATCGACATCACATCGCATCAAAATAGGCTGTTGAAAAAAAGGTATATTTTACATATTAATAATAATATTGTTTAAAATATAAATATCCGATCCGGTTATACAAAATATTTAATTGTAATAGTAACTATAACAGTATTATAGCCGCCTGGCCCGGCTATAGGATTTGTTTGTTTATTTTCCGCTGTTGTTTCCCTTTTTCTGTAACATATAATATTATTTGAAATTTTCTTCTCTATTGATATATGACCAAGCCTTGGGCAAGCCTTATAGATACACATGATACATGTAAATGTAGCAAACGTGGCTGGTTGCTGACCCTTTTGTGGATAACAAACGACGAATGGTGTAAATTAAGATATTGTAATACTGTGTACCTGCTAATGTCTACCATCACACAGCACTCTATTCACACGCGAGCGGGGATATCAACATGCACATCCTGATATAAACTGAAACGTTGGTTATATATTCTACCAAGTATATGTTCCTATCAAATTTCTCAACCATTTCTTTCCCCTTTTTTATTAAATTATATTCTTAAATGGCAATGTGTGCAATATTGTAAATTGATGATACAGATATACATCCATTCATTCTCCAATCTGGCAATGGCAATCGATGTTAGATTATATATATATCCATTATTATATTTCTGTATAGATTTATTTATATATAGATAGATAGATATATAGATAGATTGATAGATATTATATTGATTGGTATATATATTATTCTCTCTCTCTCTCTCTCTCTCTGTGTGTCTGTGCGTGGGCATTATAATACCAACATTCGTGATTACAGATATTCGCCTTCTCTTTTAATAGTAGTAGATCCAAAATTTGGTTAATAATATATATCAAGAGGAGACAAAAGTTGGATATATATATTACATACAGTAAACATACAACACGAGACAAAATTTTTTTGTGGGACTGGTATATATATATATATAAACAGATCACATTTGGTATCTCAACTTACGTTACAATATCACATACACATTATAATTTAATTCGTTTGTCCATACAATATATATAATATATATATATATATACCCTTTTATTGAACTTGTATATATATAATTATGATGGAGGATTATATGCAATCGATGGATTCTCCACCATTAAATCCAAGAGACGATGGCTTAGATAACTTCAGATTTCCATCTGGTGATTTTTCTATGAATATGTTTGACCCGTTGGATATGAACAGCCAAGAAAATTTAACGCCTATGCAACAGCAATCTATGTACAGTCAAGAATATGGCAATATGCCAGAAACATTTATAAATCAAGAGGAAACAGAAATGTTAATGAACTTATTTCACAATGCTGTAGACAAAAGTCGAAGCGATAGTTTCCATGGAAGTAACAATAATATCAATATGAGTAACGATAATGGAAATCAACAATTGCTTCCACGTCAAAATAGCTCTTCCGGTTCAAGGTTAGATTCTACAGAAGAATCGCAAAAGTTAATAGAGCGCAGGGTGTCAAATTCTACTTATAGTAATACCAACAACAATAATATGGATAATAGTAATAACAATAATAATAATGAAAAAATAAATAACAACGCTTTGCGTGGATCTGGTGATCTTTTTTCTTTGGAACTTGCCAAAAGGAACGAAAGTAAAAATATCAAAAAAAAGAAGGCTAGCAAGAACAATAAGAGTAACATTGATGAATTGGATCATGTTAAAAAAAATAAGCGCAAACGTACTGATAGTATCTCGACTGGTACTGGTACAGATAACAAGGAGATGCTTGCAATCGCTGCTATTGCTTCTTCTGGAATTAGTAGTAGTAGAAAGAAAAACAATCCAACGAAATTTAATAATGCAGGACAGAAAGAACAACAACTACAAGAAAATACAGATTCTTGTCATCTCCGACAAAGTGGAAATCAAAATTCTCCAAACAAAAACAATATCGACCCCCAACAGCAATATAACAACCTTTCGAATAATCGCAAAGGTAAAAAAGGACGGCATAGTGAAGAAGGAGATGAAAGTGACAGTAGTGAGGAAAGCAATGACCGAAAATTGAAAAAAAAGTCTAACTCCCGTATCATGAATAATCATAATAAGGACAATAGCAACGATATACGCGAAAATAATAAAAACAGAAGTAGAAGCAACAGTAATGAGAAAAATTCTAACTCTAGTAATAATGACGGCGATGACGATGAAGACGGTTTACATGATAGTAGTAGTAGTAGTAGTGCCAATAGTAGCAGACGGGAAAGCATGGATCAGACAAATTATGTAGTTGCATCTAAAACAATTGGCAATAATGCTCAAAAAGCAAATGATCGAGTACTAAATAACTCAGAATTTGATACAGCAACAGCAACAATCAATACCACTACTACGACTACTACTACTACCACTAATGTTAGTAATAGTAATAATAATATAAAGAACCGTGTTAATAGAAATGTTGTATTTGTTCCAAAAGTAACCTTGGGAAAGCAAATTGATCCACGACACTTCCGAAACTTTAGGAATGACAATATGAATATTAATAACGAAGAAGGGAGTGATGAAAGCGCTGGCGACACAACTATATTCAATAGCAATGAATCAAACACGTCTAAGAATAATATCAATGTACACAGTAACGACAGTAGCAGGAGCTCAGTGACAGCGAAATCAAAAGGGATTTCCATTTTAATACAGTGTGAAATGGATCCACACAAAACGGTGAGGAATCTGTATCAAGAAAAAATGTTGCGGTCGCAACAGCAGATTGCAATGCTGCAATCACAATTGCGAAAACAAGGCCGTGCTCCTCCACATGTATCCATCAATACGACACAATCGTTCTCGGTGGACAAGGGGGTAGTCCCAAGCTTAATTAGTCCAGTGAACAATAATAATGGTAAGCAGAAGAAAAACAATATAGATCAGCCGTTTAATCAAAAGCAGCAACTACAACAATTTAGACAATCAAGTTCGATGCAGCAATCACCACAATCAGGAGGCATTATTCGCTCGCATCAACCATCCTCGATGAATACATCACCTGTGAATACATCCATCATGTTTAATCGTAGCAGAATGTTCTATGGTGGGCAATATACACCGCCATTGCTACAGCAGCAACAACTGCCACCAGCAGCGCCATATTTACAACAACAAGTACCACATTCAACATATCATAATCACCAACAACAGCCATTGAATACAATGGGCCATGTTTACAACAATAGTAATAGATGGTCGGTACCCCAGCCATCCTCGTCGTATAGCCAAATTGGCAAGCCTTATTATTCACAAACGCATCATAATAATAATTATAATAATTACAACAACAATAACAAGAAGAATAGCAATGCATCAATGCCGCGATCAAGCAGTTCTACTTCGCTTACTTATTTATCTTCTAGGGAAAGTTCTAGAAATTCTGGAAACGATGTGACTCCCGAGAGTCTCCAAACCATGAATAATCTATACGAACAGGAAAGCAATCCAATGTTGAAACGATTTTTAAAGCAACAACAACAAGCGTCGGAATCGAAAAGTGTATCACGGCAGCAACAAGTATATGGTAGCATGAATGGCAGCAGTATTGATGGTAGTGATGCTAATAACACTACGCGTTTAAGCCATTCGTTCGTTGATAAAACTCGCATATCCATTAGTAATAATTCCGGACCGCCATCAAATACTTCTTCATCTGAAGGCCGATCCAAATCATATTTGCCATTGCATGGTAACACGGGGCGACATGTGCCATTTTTAGGAAACGAAATACCAAGCACCAGAGCCATGGAAAATGCTAGAAGGCAAATTCATAATGCTAATAACAATAGGAAATCTCCATTTCTTTATAATGACGAGCTAAATCATCAGTCAATGGGAAGTTCTAGGAGCCAATCCCAAGCTTCCGATAGACAACACTATCTGCAAATGCAAAGTTTAAACAATATCAACACTACGCCTATAAATGTTCAATATGTAAATTCTTATAATACCCAACAACGTCGCATCTCTTCGAATCCTGTTTAACAAAAAGGAAATACGAGTATATTAAAATATTAAATCATTCGTGCGACTTACGAAGCTTTCTGATTCTAAAAAATGGTGTGTGTGTGTGTGTGTGTGTGTATATATAAAAAGAGGCTGACGGGGTGACGGGGTAAATTTAAATTAATAATTTGCGATATCTGTATCCGGATATACATGATGCATGTATATAATAATGGTTGTCACATATAAAAATTTTCTCTACATGCACATATATTATACTTCGTATATATATAGTGTTTATGCATTAAAAAATATATAAATATCGTGTATCACATATTTTATTTTTAAACACTCTCCTCCTCTCTTGATACTGTGCATATATTAATTAATATAATGTGTAGTAAATTAAATTAAATATTGACATACATATTAAATGAATGTTTATTAAAATCTAAAGTTATAATAATTTTACGCGTGCTTCCCGTGGTAAATACCTCTCGTTGATATACATGCGTTCATAATATATAATACGTCATCAATATCATTTTTCTGTTTGCTTATTATTGCGCTCTTGTAACTCTCTTAATTTGATATATTGCCGTGAAAAGTCACTATGCAATCTACTCAACCGAGTTTTATACACAGTATTTGTTATCTTATTCTCCTCTTCTAATTCTTCGATACGGGTTTTCAAAGCGGTCAGTTGTATAACAACGGCATGTTCAATATTATTGGTATTATCCTTGTTATTTATTAACAATGCAAACTTTTCATTTAATAAGTTTTTATATGCTAAGCGATCCCGACGAGCTGTACCTTTAGTTCTTACAAGCTCTTCCTCTAAGTATTTCCTATTGCGGTTTGCGCTGTACAATGCTCGGATTAAAGCATCCTTATCATCATCTTTGTATTTAGCTAATAATGCATCAAAATTAATCTCCTCATCTTTTACTCCATTTGGTTTTCCTATTTCATACAATTTATGTTTTAGTTCTTCTATTTCAATTGCTTGTCCATCGTATCTTTTTTGTGTAATTTCAATTGCATCGTACAAGTTGCATATTTCTTTTTCGCTTCGTTTTATTTGTTGTTCCAATGTTCCTTTCGTTGCGTTCCTTACCGCTTTTTCTTGTGCATATTGTCGTTCCATCTCTACACGTTGTTTCTCTAACTTTTGAAATTGCAATCTATTTGCATCTCTAATCTGTTGATATTGTTCAACCTCATCTAAACTTTTAAAAAATAATTCATTAACCTCCTCATCCGTCAATTGATCTAAATTTCCTAGATCAACATTCAAAATGGATGATGGTTTATAATTGTAAATGTTAATGCCATTTTTGCTTCCCATTCCTTGTTGTGAATGAGTAACATTCGCATCGTCTGCCGTTTCTATTTTCATATCTTGCCTTAATTTTGCATCTAATGCTCGTTCTCGTGCTGATAAGGAGCCGCTTAATCCGATTCCACCAGAAAGTTTCTCTGGATTTATCTTAAACAACCTATTGTTGTCATCACTATCATCATCGTAGCGATTTCGTTGTTGTTGCTTTTTCAGCATAGAATATGGAGAAAGTGCCATAATATCGTTATATTTTTTTTCTGATAATAATGATTCTTGCTTATTATTTTTTGATATACTTTTTTTTTTATCATTATTATTATTATTATTATTTCTACTAGTATGCTGTTGTTGTTGTTGTTTGGACGATGTGGTGTGGTTCATGTAATTATTGCCACGTTTTACATTTGGATCATTACTTGTTAATTGTTGTGGTGGTAATCCGTGATTTATATTCCTTCGTTGTATGTTTGAAGTGTCTGGGGGGTTCATATAATTATGTTTCAATTGCATTAATCTATTGACTGCTGATGAATTTGTATGATGGTTCTTATTATTATTACTATTTTGTTGAATATGTTGTTGCTGCTGCTGTTGCGGTTGCAAGTTTGTAGTCTTGGTACGAGACATTTGCTTCAACATTGAATATGGCGACAACGGGGCATTCGATTGCTCTAATTCACTCCAAAAATCAGCACCATCACCTTCCTCTTCGTTTACTGGTTGATTATTATTTACATTGACATATTGCCTATTTTTTTTCGCCGGCGAAATTGGATGTTTTCTATCCTTATTATTAATATTGTTTCCATTATCATTTTTCGTTGTGGACGATTTGGAATTTTTCGATGGGCGTCGTAATTTCAATCCACCAAAAAACATATTTATTTCTTTGTGGTTTATTTGAAAACAAACGACAATGTTATTACGCTTTGTAAATCTATATTGTACAAACGAAATTAATGTAATGTTACACTAAAAAATTATATTTTAATTTTTTCAAAAGAAGGTGCAACAAACAAAAAGATTACATAACTGCCTTTTGCAACTTTTGGAAATCTGGAAGAATCCT
Organism: Stramenopiles sp. TOSAG23-2; assembly: GCA_900128395.1. NCBI lineage: Eukaryota > Stramenopiles sp. TOSAG23-2. The sequence goes on along the minus strand of LT649335.1, from coordinate 1,897 downwards.
GCAGAAATAATCGATCGATCTATTTCATCGACGTTTGCACGTTTATTAGCTCTAGCTACCATTACGATAGCCTTGTACTTGTAAATGAGAAGGATATATTATAAGTGGATTTCAAAACAACGTTTAATTTAAGTACTAATTTAGTGTACTAATTTATGAATATTTGATAGAGAGGCATTGGAACAACATGCATTTTGCATTTTTAGCAGAAGAATTTCGCAGACAACAAAATGCTTAGAAAATTATTTATCGGAAAAATCCATATTACCGAAAAATTCTAAAATAGCCAATATTAGCAACTGCATTAATATATATACTGTAGTTATTTTGATGTATTAACTAAGAATTCCGATGTATAAACTAAGAATTTCCGATTTTTGTAATATCCAATATCTCTCTATCAAATATACATAAATTAGTATACTAAATTAGTACTTAAATTAAACGTCATTTGGAAATGCACTATAATAATCCTTCTCATTTACAAGGAGTAAGAACCTATTCGTAAGAATGTTTTGGGATTTTGTGATTTTAATGCTATGTGATGCTAACGCATCACATCATGAGCATCTTTTAAAAATTTGCCGGGCAATAATAGGTATAATCTGCATAGCACCATAACTCTGGAATTTTTTTTTGGTATATATGAAATTGATATATACATCAGAATAAAGTAACATTTAATTCCCTATTACTGCATTACCATCCAGTATTAGATATTTTATGTATAAATAGACCAAACTTCGAAACCAAACGCCCTGAATATATTCAAGTCTAGAGTTAAAGTGAAAGTCAGTTGCTTATCCGTAGACAAAATATAATTATCAAAATAGTTATTATACTAATTCGCACTGCAGTATGGAACTGGACGAAGACTGCCATAATGCTTAAGCATACACGCATTGAAGTAATTGGGGGTTCCTTTCTTAGTATAAACCCTGCTTATGAATTTGTGAATCATAAACGTTATGCAGGTATTGTTATCTCTCATAATACTGGAGTTTCCTTTGCTGCAAAAATTTCTTCTGGATATTGTATTTGCACTAATGATAAGTGCTTTCACGGTCTTGGACATGAAGGTGGAAAGGTAGCATCTATTTGGAATAAATCGTTACAACTTGAAACTACTTGCCAGCAAAATATCCATACCCATTTCCATGTATGCCATAAGTGGCCTACTTCCGCTAGTAGCAACCAGCACGCCAAACACAAATATACACAAACCAATTTTTTTGACTACTGTATTAAGAATACTAGTAAACAAAGCTTGTCTCTTGACACAAAGACTTTTGTTTCGCTCAATTTAGACCACTTGAAAAGGACACCGCTTGTTGGAAAGCGGGAAATGTTTTCGTGGCTGCCGCATGAGTTTCTGTTGGCTAGTTAAGGGGAGATTTTACTGGAAAGTGTAAGCATACAACACAAATTTGCCAATGTTGGATATTGATTTTGTGATAGGTTTCTCAGTTGAATGTTTATGGATGTTTATATAGAATTGAAAAATAATAATCAATGTTACGCATGCCTTGGTGTTGAAAAAAATAAAAATAAATAAATAATTGCTTCATGTTTGGTCAATAACGTATATCTCTGCAAGTTATTGGCCAATATTAAATCTAAATATATGTGCCATTTGGTATATATGTGGCCTAAGAGATACAAAAATATGTTGCTATAATGGAATAGTCATCGTTTTTTTATAGATGTGTATAATTTAATATATTATAACAAACAAATATTTTTGATGATGGTTCATTTTAGCATATTTAAAAGGCATATTTTGATCCCCAAGAAAAATTTTTATATAAGATTTTAGAGTGAGGGTTCAAGGTTTTACTTAAATATAAAAAATTACACATTTCCTCTAATTTTTTGTATTGTTTACTGTAAAATAAGT
>LT649334.1:0-36756 GCA_900128395.1 Stramenopiles sp. TOSAG23-2 | reverse complement strand
AATTATTACTGCCACTTCGTCTCTTTTCTTCGTCCGGCTGTAAGTATAACTTTTTGTATTCGACGGTACGATTGGGTTCCCTATTGAAAGTAGTGTTATCAATAGTGCTAGCTGTTTTCTTTTCTTCAATTATTTCAAGCATACGCCTCTGAATTCGTTCATCATTTAGTACTTCATGTAGTAATGTAGTATTGGTCAACGTTGCTATCGTTTCGTTCATCGTACGTATTTTCAATACTATCTTGTGTTATTTTTTCAAGTATCACACTTGGCAGGGATTTAGTATTATTTTATTTTATTTTTTTTTAAATTGCTACTATGGGAATAGTATTATGAGTTTTTTATTTTATCTGCTTGACAGAAAGATGATGCAGATAAAAAATAATAGTTGCTTATTATATTTCACAAATTCTGTATCATAGAAATAACATTGTTACTGATGTATCTCCTACCGTAGTTGTTACAGTAACATAATCATCCTAGCAAAAACTCTAGCAAAAATGGTGGTTTTTAAGGATTTTGCCTTGACAAAAAAACCTGCTAAAAAATGTAATCTCGGATTTAATAATTAAGGTTTTTCAATGCTATTGCCATGCTGGAAAAATAAAAAATTATTAAATCCAGAAGAAATCTGGCGATTAAAAATCGCTAGCAGGGTAATAGCGTTGAGATGAATTCGTCGGGAACGCAGACTAGAGACTAGAGAGGATCCTCTCTAACGCAGACCGGCAGACGACTATATTTTGTCACTTTTTTTGTAGTAAAAAAAAAAAATAATTGTTTCAGCATCAGCTGCTAAAGATTATAGATCACATAGTTATCCAGGCATTATAATAGCTAAACCTGGAAGGGAAAAAGAAAAAAATCGGTCAAGAGAGACAGAGAGACAAATACTGTATATTGAGGAACAAAAAAACATATTTTAAGATAGAAACCAAGATAATACTTAAAGTAGTCAATAGGAGAGGAATGAAAAAGATAATAATAATATGCATATGTATTGCAATCATATGTAGTTGTCTATTTACAACTACAAAAGCTGGGTTCGTATCACATTTAAAATGTGTAGCATGTAAAAAGCTTGGTCCTTTAGCTGGTAGTCGAGTTTGCAAGTTTCAATGTGAAAAGTTAGATATTTTCCCTGGAACTTGTGCAAAATTATGTACTTGGATGATTACAAAGCATCCAGAGACATCTTGTAAATTAGCGAAGCTTTGTCCCAGCAGACTCACGCAAGATGAAGGCCAATTTGACATAGGTGATGATGAAGGGTATTATGGGGATAATGAAGAAGAGTATTATGAAAATAATCAATATGATAGTAATGGCTTTACCTATCGTAACGCACCAACATATAATGATGAAGATGATTTTGAAGACAATGCTGACATGATTGATTATTTTGATAATTTTAAATGGTATGGTAACTGGTGTGGTCCTGGATGGACTGGTGGTGAATATATATCTGCTAAAGAATATGTGCAACAACATAAATCAGCATTTTATCCTTGTATTGATAAAGTAGATTGTGCATGTCGCACACATGATTATGCTTGTGCAGCTAGTTCAGTCGGTTGTTGTGAAGCTGATGACGAAGCATTAGAATTTATTGCAAAAAAATATGGTAAAACATGGAAAGCTAGACGTATTGGAACTGCAATGAGTTTTAGCAAAAGCCGCAGGAAATGCTAATGTGATAAAAGTGTGTGCAAAAACGTGGGAGGATGTGTATAAAAATATAATATGGTGTGTATATTTATTTAAAATATATCACACATAGTCTGCGTCGTCTGACATGTTGATGCACATCCTCGTATTATTCTTTTGTATTTTTTTATTTTCACACATCATTTTTTTCTTTTTTTCACCAATAATAAATAATAATAATACCAGGTATTAATACCTTAAATAATTTTGACCTAAAAAAACAAAAAAACAAAAAAAAAATAGAGAGGCACTTGTCGTCTTCTTGTCGTCTTTAATATTAAAAAAATACTATATAATAAATTAATTTTTTTAATGAAGAAGAAGATTATATATTTATTATTAAAATTGATAAAAGAAAGAAGAATCTGTTGTAGATACATATTATAAATTAATAACATCATCAAATCGTAATAATAGTTGTCATAGTAATACATCTTTTTTGTCTATATTATTGTAATAATATTAAACATGGAGAGTGATTTTCACCTAGGGGAGAATCAATTTATGAAAAAAACTGTATATGAAAATTTAGAATGGGAGATAACAAATAATATGTTTAATACACATATTATTGCAATTGCACCATATGGTGGACCAATTGCTGTTACAAAAGATACAAGCCAAATATCAAGTTTTGCTGGTACTTCGACGTTAGATATATATTCGCCATCTGGTAAAAAAATTGGTAGTGGAAATATACCAGAACATGTTACCCTTGTACCGGAAGGGATGTTTTGGACTAGTGCTGAAGAAATTGTATTATTGTCCAAGCAAGGAGCTATCTTGATCTATAATATGCAAGGAGCTGGGCCAAGTGTTTTCGAAATATTGTCCATATCCAGTGATGATCGCGTGTTAAATTTTTGTCCATTTCATCGTACATGCGTTGATAATAACAGTGGTAATTTCAGTGGAAATATAAATAACAATTTTGATAATAATGATGCATTACAAGTCAGTGATTCGTTTATTACTGGTTTAGTAGTTTTATGTGAATCAGGTAGAGTTTTAATGATAGAGGATGTAGCAACTGCTACTATGGATGATGTCTGCATGCTTGGTAGGCATTCTCTTTTTATAGATCAACGTGGTATGTCCAAACGTAGCATAACGTGTATGACGGTATTGAATACCAATGAAGAAGAGGATCCCGTCAGAGTATTATTTGGTACGTCGGATATGTCAATTTTACTTGTCAATGATGTGGATATTACAGATTTAAATTTACAATCGCTGTTACCAGGTGCGGTGATGAAAATGGCTGTGATTCCAAATGGTGGCTTAGTTGCATGTTGGTGTAGCGATGGTAGCTTGATAGTTTTAAAAGAAAATTTAAAAGAACGTTTGGCAATGCAAATGGATACGAAATCAATCAATGTACCACGTCAGATGGCATGGGTAGGTCCAGACGCAGTGATGTTATATTGGAGGAAATTTGGCTTATTAATGGTAGGTCCAACGGAAGAGTGGGTACAAGATGAAGAGACTAGTGAGCCATTTCATATAGTACAAGAGATTGATTGTTGCCGCGTGCTTACTGCAAGTCGATATGAAGTTATTATGAAATGTTCTGATAAATTGACTAAAACATTTGAAGCTGGTTCAACTGACCCGCCTGCTATTTTGTTTGAGGCATGGCAAGCTGATGAAAATAATGAATCTCGCGTGGATGATTCCATACGTGCCTTGGAGGAAGATGGAAAGTTACAAGAAGCTGTATCTGATTTACTAATCGTTGCACGTTCGGATTTTCCAGAAGATTCCACATTCACAGCGGCGGATGTTTTAAAAGCTGCATCATATGGTTATGGTTTTTGCTTAGGTTCTGGGTATCATTTTTATGATACCATACCAACCGTTGCTCGAAGATTAAGATTATTGCATTCATTGCGAGAAGTAGATATTGCGATACCAATGACTGATACACAACTGCGTCATTGTGGATATGGTCACACAGTGAAACGATTGACACGACGCCATTTACATCGTTTAGCCGTGCAAATTTGTCGTGACAAAGGCATAGATATCTCTCCCGTTTTAATACATTGGGCATGTGTGAAAATACAATTAGCTCCAAAGTATATGAATGATACCGAACTTTGCAATAATTTACAAAACCAACTGAAAAAGGGTAAATTTATAAATTATGGAAAAATTGCAAGGCAAGCAGCACATGCTAATAGACCATTATTAGCAGCACAATTGTTAGAACATGAGCCTAAAGCTAGTAATCGAACAAGTATGTTTTTTGAATTGCAACAATATGAAAAAGCATTGGTGAGTGCTATCGAATCTAATGATGCAAATATTGTATTTAAAACTTTGTTTGCAATTAAAGGCACTATGTTGCCACGTGATAAAAGTGAACAAGCAAAACGTGATAGTGAGGAAGAATTTTTGAATTTAATTGTTCGAGTTCCAAATGCATGTACATTATTAGAATCCTATTTAAATCGTACGCAATGGCGTAAACGCCGTGCGCAGAAAGTAATGGGCAATGATACTATGTCACCAGAATATAATAATAATAATAATGTTGCAGTAGGTGAAAGTGGTATTTTTGATGGGTTTCTAGCAAAATTATATGATTATACCGAACAGCGAACAAAGGCGGCAAATCTAATGGCAAAGTTATCATACAGTCGAGAACCTATATCAAGGCGTTTAGATGGTATGAATGTTTGTACAGAAATGTATGCAGTTGCAGCTAAGCAATCATCATACAATTCAGGCCCTGCATCAATATTAGGTGGTATCGGTAATTCAAATAACAGTAGCAACAGTAATAACATCAATGGTAATGCAGATAAATCAGCCTATTTTTTCGCCAGCACCTCTGCTGAGCATCGCAATTTACTAGCATTACAAGCTGATTTAGAGAAAACATTTGGTCGTGGAACATTTATAAATATATCATTAACAGAAACTATGAAAAAAATATTAAAATTAGGGACTCCAGAATTTACAAAAATGGCAATCAAAATGAAAAACGATTTTAAAGTAAGCGATCGACGATTTTGGTATATTAAATTACAAGCGTTGTCTGAACGTGGGGAATGGGTAGAATTGAGACGTTTTGCTGCGGAACGTAGATCGCCAATTGGATATGTACCATTCGCAAATGTATGTATCGCAAAGAATGAGGAAGGAGAGGCATTGCATTATATACAAATGGTGAAAAAGGATGGAGAACGCTTAGATTTATATGAAAAAATTGGCAAATGGGAAATGGCCATGCAACTTGCATACAAATTAGGTGATGGTAATCGATTGCGACAAATTTATCAAGAGTGTGGCTCCTTACAATTGCAAAGTGAATGCGAGGAGTTAGCAAGAAAAATGGGATTTCGATTTTAGCAAAAATATTAAAATATATTTTTTTATATTTTTTATAATGCATAACTTACGTACGAGTCGTATTTTTTAATTTACTCACGATAATTCCTATACTCTCCCAGAAAGAATACAATAACTGAGACAAATCTATCTCACTAAACTGAAAGATGGACAATGAATCGTAACAATGAATCGTAAATATTTAAAATATAATATAATATATATATGTATTATATATTTTATGTACATCATACTATTAATATTTCAATTTTTTTTTTCCATGGTAAAGAAAGATGCAATATTTTTAGTACGATTCGTACCATTTTTCTTGGAGTTATTACTTTTTACATGCTGTTTCTTTTTCTTTCTTCTTGACGATGCTGATTCAGACAACAAATTAGCAGTTCTTTTGTTGTTGCTGTTGTTGATATTATTGCTGTCCTTGGCAAAAAAACATACAGCACACACATTCACTGATCCTTTATTTATAAGTGTACATTTATTGCAAGTCCATGTAGTCATTTTTTTCTTTGTGCTAGTAGCCAATAATGCTTGTGAAGATGATGACATTTTTCCTCCACCTGCTTGAATGACATGATAATTATTTTTATTTTTTACGCTATTGTTATTATTATTATTATTACTGCTGCGCCATAATTCTTTTAATGAAACATTTCTATTATTATTATTATTATTATTTACAATATCACGATAATATATACCAGATGGGTTTTCTTCATCCCCATAAACCATGTATTTATAATACGAAAATTGTCCACGTTCTGTATCAGATCGATTTGGCAATATGTATCTAAAATTAATATTGATACGTGGTCGTCTATATGATTCTTTTGGTACTCTATGATGCCATGCTTGTTGTGTTGTGTTTCTCATTACTAAAAGATCACCACCTTCACAAATAAATTTTTTTATCGGAACTTTAGTATCAATTCCATTATCCTTTCCACCACTGCATGGCCATACATTTGTCATCTTTCTCATTTCAAATGTAGCACGGTGTCCTAATGATAAGGATCCAATTGTTGGTGTCTTTCCTAAAAACGTTCGACCATCTGTATGCCATGCAATATTATCATTCCCGTCAAAATATAATCTAATTAGGATTGAGTTGAACTTCGCGTTGTTGCATGCTTTGCTTACTTTTTCTATTATCGGATTTAAAAAAGAAGGAATAACTTTGTACTGTTTCAAATCTTTGTATCCACCGTAAAAATTCGTCCAACATGGAGTCGTACATTGATTTTTAAAACGATTTGATTTATATTTCACTCTAAACCACGGAATTTGATTTATTATATCATCATACAATATTTTTTCCTCCTCTTGCGTTAAAAATCTTTTCACTACATCTATATGCAATTTTGTTTCATAATTATCGATTGTAATGATTTTCCTCCCTTCCACTAACGTTGGTTTCGTTGCATCCTGTGTATTGCTAGTGTTCGATAATGCAGACATCGTTTTCTTACTATACGTTTTACATACATATATGATATAGCTCCGCCGTTTTCCCATACAAATTTAATTATTAATAAATTTGTTTGAATTGTGCAATTCAAAGTCTATGACCTACCTTTTTATTTTAGTAGAAGATGATTGCTGGATTGCTGGGGATGATTGCCTTTTTTGTTTGTTGGTTTTTGATTATGCCTATAACATTTTCCAAATGCCAACTTGAAAATAACACCCCTTGTGTCTGTGCTATATTTCAATGGACACAGCATTGCCTGGATGCACGGACGTTATTTATTATTCCAGTCGTAAATAATATTATTGGCATTACTATACAGTATTGTGCTGTGCACCTGTGATGACAAAAAAAAAAAAAAATTTTATTAATTATTAGCACATCATTAGTGCATTACTTAGAATTACAGTACATTTTCAAATAAATATATATATATGATACGAGGATAGATAAAATGGTATATATCAGATTCCATATACACATATATAGACCATAGGTAATCTTTCTATTCAACACGTTGTGTCTTGTGGATATATATATATACACAAAGTTATTGTACACAAATTAATTATGGCGTCGATTGTATATCGTTTGCCAACAAAAGTTCCAATTGTATCGAAACTAAATTCAACAAGTAAAAAAAAAATGTTTGAATTTGCAAATATAACTACTAATATATTAAAACCGAAGAAACAAAATCTATTTGCTCGGATCCGATATAAATTTAAATCACGCAAATTTTTTTTCCTGTGGAAAATTTATTTAAAAAAACAAAAATCTCAGCAAATAGATTTTTTAAAACGTTTTGAACAACGGAACTTACGCAAAGGTTTCAATGCATTTTTATATAGATATCAACAATGGCAGCTTTTAAAACGAGTTGTAACACGACCTGATAAGAAACAGGCCTGGGGGATATGGATGGATTTTGTTTTATCAAAGCAAGAAGGTGATAAATATCAATTAGAAATTGCATCAAGATTTTGGAAAAAAAGAAACTTACGAAACTTGTTTGTACAATGGCAGGCAGGGGTATATTATTTTGCAAGGGAACGTGAGATGGAAATGAATGGTATGGCAATACGATACTGGCAGAAACGTGAAACATATCAATTATTTCGTCGTTGGTGTTCTTTTCTAAAACGCAGAAAACGAACAAGGTATTTAATAAATAAATTGTTCAATGGAGTTTTGCGAAAACAATTAAAGTTTGGCTATAATCGTTGGGCATCCTTTTCTAGGCGTGTTGCATTGTATCATAAACGTGCATTACGTGAAGCTGTACATTTTTGGAATAATCGTTATGTAACATTATTATTTCAAAATTGGAAATTGCATGTGAAAGAAGTTGTTGCAACAAGGTTAAAATTATTATCACATATGAAAAATAAAGACATCTCAACTGCATTTAAAGCATGGCACACTTTTTGTATAAATGCTAAAAATAGAAAAAATAGATTAAGACATTTAATACAAATGGCAATTGGTAGATGGAAAAGAAAAAAGTTAGTAATTGGATTCTACCATTGGCAAAAATTATGTTTAGTGCCGAAGGAATTACAACCAGTTGAATTGCCAGAAGATTTAGAACGATTGTTTGCAACTGCAAAAGAAGATGTTGTATCCTATCAAAAGAAAACAATGAAATTGACAGATGAATATTATAAAAGAACTACTTCTGGTGGCAATATGAATAATAAGAATAAGAATAGTGGCGCCATGAATAGCAATACTCCAGGTAAAAAAAACGTCGATGTTCCTATATATGATAAAAATTTAGATGACGTGGAATTTTTGAAATTATTAGAAAAAATTGCAAACGCTGATTATGACGATGATGATGATTACAATAGCTTAAATGAAGATGAAGGGGGGGGAAATAGCGAGGATGATGATTACTATATTGAATTATTTACCAAGACAAAGAAAAAGAAAATAAAGAAACTTGCTGGTCATGAATGGAAATTTAGATACAGTGGAGTTGGTAATACTTCTTCTATTGATTTAGAATCGTTGTAAAATACATATGCATACGAATACGACTCGTATATCTAAGAGCGCGTATATTTTTTTTAAATCTCTTCTGCTGTCACACTAAATTTTTTCATCTTTCTTCTCTTTCGTTTTAACATTTTTTTCTTTGCACCAGCTTGTTCCGATAGGGATGCTTCTTCTCCTTTCTTTTTGTTGTTTTGTTTCTTTCTTGATTTCTTTTTCAATTTATTCTTTCTATAACCATTCATTAACGAAGATCGCCCTTGAACATTACTTTCTCTTTCAGGAGATTGAGAATTACGTCCATTCGGGCTTGATTTGCGACTCTTCTTTTTCCTTCTCTTGTGATGTATACGTTTTTGGAGATGGGGCGGCAATTTTTTTAATCCAGTACTAGGTTTATCAATTGTCCTTGGACCATCGCCTTTACCGTAGTCTGGATGATGAACTGACATTTTCCCAAGTAGACCACCAGTCATATGATGTAAGGACAATTTATATTTATTCTCATGGTACTTTCCAACTAGTTTTTCCTTATATGTCCTCTGGTCTACATCGTCATCATCCCAACCATCTTCGCCCATTTCCGCTTCTATTGCATTTGCATTATCATACACGGATATACCAGCAGCAACGAGTGAAAATGCAAACGCAACTTGTAAAACAATGACAATAAATAAACCTACAACGTCCTCTTGCCCACTTTCCTCTGTCGAAGGTGTAGTTTCCATCGCACGACGAGCTAAAGCAGATAGATATACTACGGTTTCAGTTACCGCTGTAATAGTGTTCAACAATCCAGCAGCATAACTATCAAATGGATCATATAGTGCGCTCAGCACTTGGTACATCCCAGAAAATATGATAGCTAAGGAAATTTGAATAGTGATTTGTTCATAGAACATAACCAACCCACCCGTCAATAGCATTTTTTGAACAATAATTAGTGTTTCCCAAAAAAATGCATTTGGCTTGTAATCGCCCATTACGAAACCAAATGCTTTTCTTAATTGCGGTTTATGAAGTTCCCAACGTTTCTTGACTAAAAACAAAAAAATACCTAACGGCAATCCAACTCCATAAAGAATTGCCACAAAACCAGCAAACATACACATGCCTATATGCCTAGGTGTCCAGCAAATAATTCGCAAATCCATCTCTAAGTAGTCTATCTCGTCCACTGTGACGCAACGAAAGAAATTAAACGTTTTAACCATAGTAGGTGTGTGATAAAAAAGCATGATCATGAAAATTGTAGTACGCGCACCATACAAAACGTCAGTTATTGTCTTTGGCCCGTCGTCCTCCTCCTCCCCCTCCTCTTCAGCGCCGCCGCCATTGTGTAATGCGTGCAATCCTCCTTTCGTATTGCCCTCCGCATGCTCTTTTAACAGTGCTCTCATATATTCTTGTTTCTTCGTTAATGTCTCCGTCGTTTTTAAATTTTTCAACTTCATTAAATGTTTTCGTATTTTATCACGAGCACTTTCGTCTTCACCTTTTTCTACAACTTTTCTTTCTAATCTACCTCCGCAAAACTTTGGGCAATATCCCGCTTTTCGCATCACAGCTATAATTGATTTTAGTACAACTGCACCGCAGAGACCACCCATAATCATCAAGTCTAATTGATATGCTTCAAACGCATCCCCTTGATCAATACATGGGAGTCCAATTATACCCCCCATATCAAACTGGACAAAGTTGATACTAACCAAGAACGAAAACAGCTGCGGTGGCATTTCTATCGAAATAATAGAAGGTATACTTGAAAGCAATTGCATGAAATTCATCATGATTTTCAATAGCAACTTTAAATCGGATATGATAGCATCCATAGCTTCAAGATTATCAAGTTGGTTTTTAATCAACATGTATATGCAAAGACAGACGATTATAATAAGTAATGCGAGAAGCACCGTATTAATAATGTCTTGCGTGCTTATCTCCTGCGCCTCACAATTTTTGCAACCCTCGGGTGACATGAAAAATTTCGGTTCGGTGATACACAACCCACAAACAGGACCACGATACCCAAACAAACATTTTTCACGATGGTTTATTACTGCAAGATTGAAATCATCAACAATATCGATTCCATTATCAGACTCTGTGATTAAAATTGGCCCATTGGCAAATGCTTGAAGACTTAACCCACCCTCATTCTTATCAATCTCATCGTAGCTTGTTTCGTTGCCACTGGCTACATTTTGATCTGTGACGGCTTGTAATTCTGGTACATCTGCCCCTCGACCATCGGCAGTACCATTTACACCAGCTGAGTCATCTTCCCCTCCTTCTCCTTCTTCTTCTTCTACCACTTCACCATCTTCATCTAATTCTAATGCAAATTGTCGTTTTGCCCATTCTGCATTTGGGTGAGATACAGCTGCATTTGGCATGTAATCGGCAGTGGTCCATGTCTCTGCAGCTTCTGATCTCATATAGCCACGTGCCTCAAAATCTAAATTCATCACTCCCAGACAAGCCCATTCGTATGTACAACGATAGAACTCTATCATTCCCTTCCTTCTTGCCCTCCAATTTCCAAACAAAGGTTTAATTCCTTCCCAAAATATATCCCCTTTGCAGCTTCCCCCATATGGGCACTCTACACATTCCCATTTGTACGGGTCTGGTAAGAATTCTTCCCCGTACACATCGTTCACTAGCTTTTTAACATCCATATTTTTTCCATATCCATATTTCAACGCATTCATTCTAGTTTCCAAGTAACGACTATCGCCACACTTTCTACTAGTTGTCCATGGAAGAAATTTTGTGAAAGGATTTGGATTATCGACATAAACAGAGCCAGACGCTCTTAATGGAACAATCATCGGGATGTCACCTCCTGGTTTGAACGGATCAGGCATCAAAACTGGAACAACGCGTGCATAGACACAATCATCAAAAAGATTTTCTTTCGTTTCAACGACTATCGCACCACAATCAAACCCAGGTTGTCCTGCATTTAGGGTACCGAGTTGAGCAGTGCAGGGCCATAGTAGCAGCGGCACTATCCAAACACAAGGAACAATAGTCTCTCCTGCTGTTTGAATCTCTTGCATGGTGTTACAATCGCGTTGCGTAGTGCGAAGTCTACATATTTGATCGTATGTCGTCGTATCATTGCTAAACATTGACATGTCAAATTCTGTTTCGTCACTACTTGGCAATTTGTTACCATTTGGATCTGCACAATATGGTTCTTGTACGTTCTCATTTTTGATGTATATACTATTTGCTCCTGCGAATTCTTCTGGTGGTGTTACTTTCATTTCATGGTTCAACAATAGCCCGCGAACTTTTGAAACACGGGTAAGATCAGAAAAGGAACGATCTGTGCCATACTGCACTTCGTAGCCATAAACTTCTTTTCGTTGAGTTGAAACTGCAACCTTTTCACCATCGAATTCTATCGTCCTTGTTGGGTCGGCGTTCAACTCAAAATATGCCTGCAAATGATGCCGCGACCGTACATACGGATAAGACTCAGTATGAACAACCGATCGTCGATAAATAACGTTTCTACCACTTTCTGAGCATCCTGTTCGCGCGTCGTTACTAGCGCGGCCAGGCAAACAATTTTTACAATACATGCCGCCTGATGCATCTTGATACTGTGCAGGCTCTGCAGGGCATAAATCACACTTGCCAGTAGCGATACGAGGAGTTACTCTACCAGGTGGACAATTGACACATTTCGTATATCCTGTTTGATTTTCTGTATCTGATCCTTGTAAACAAAAATCGCAATATGTCCTTCCTGGTTCCGCGTTCCATTGACCTCTATAACATTGCGTGCAGAAAACTGTTGCATTTGTATTCGAGAAAAGGCCTGGGTTACAATTTTTACAAGTAGCTTGAGCAAGCACATTGTTAAATTTTCCGGGAATACAAGCATCGCAATACGTCATCTCTGGATTTTGTGCTCGACGTCCGACTGGGCAATCAGTACAAAGTACATTTAAATCATTTTCCGCTACTACAGGTGGTGTTGAAAACATACCTGGAATACAAATTTTGCATGCACTAGTTTCAATTTCATCTTGATATCGCCCTCCAGGACAGACAGTTCTATTTCCCATTATACATTCTCCACCTACTTCACACCTAGTCTGTTCTTCCATTATATCATAATCATCACCAAGGGTATACCATCCAGCAAGTGCCGTTAATCTATACGGAGAACCTAACGGACAATAAAATTGTTGTGGACCCCCTATTTCATATGCGGTATATAAACCACAATCTTGAAGCCTTTCGTTGTTAACTCCACAGCGACATGGCACCGACGTGCTGGCAGGACAAAAATAACCTTCGGGGCATATATCGCATTCACTGAAACCACTGCTATTTGAATATCTTCCAGCTGGACACTCATAGCAATGTGGCATGCCTTCAATAGGGGCATATTTTCCAGCAGTGCAAGGTGTCGCAACGCCTAGATTGCAGTTGCTGCCTTTAGGACACAATTCTATGTCAGATTTGTTCTTGAACGTGGTATGGTAATCGTTTGGAATCGCTATGTATCCTGGTGGCACAATCGCTCGATTTGATGATTTCGATGTGCAGAAATATACATTTGTACCTTCTAAATCTGGATCACATATTTCTTTTTCATAATGAATAGTTGCATTAGTTGGAATATTAGCTATTATCGTCGCATCATTAACAACTACTTTTCCCCTATCGCACACATGTCCCGGTGGACATGCTTCGCACATACTATTTAAATCAATTGAGAGATGTGGTTTAGTGCCAAAATATCCTGTAGGACAAGCACATTGTGGAAGACACGTTGAAAATTTTTCTTTCGAATATGTACGTGGGCCACATGCCTTACATTCAATTTTTCCTTCCTCGTCTTGATAGTAACCAACTTCGCAATCTTTGCAAGCTATTTGTCCAATGCTATTTAAATATAAACCTGGGGCGCATGGAATACAAGAGGAAGGATCTCGTCTATTGGGCGAGTCATCGTCAGGGCGAAAAAATCCAACAGCGCAAAACTTACATTCATAAGAACCAAATTCATCTTGATATTGACCAGCGAGGCACTCGTTGCAGCTTACACTATTATTAACATTGACGTAATAACCTGTTTTACATAAGGAACATGTCGATACGCCTTCAACTCCGATAAATTTACCAGAAAGACAATTTTTGCATGCATCTAAACCCATTTCATCAGAGTAGTAACCAACCCTACATAGAATACAATTTGCAGCCGATGAGGTTCCCACATATTGGCCTATATCGCAATCAACACAAGCAGATGCAGCGCTATAGGTCGAAAATCTCCCAGGGTCGCATTGAATGCATTCCACTCTATTTGAAAGAGCATTGTATTGACCTGCATTACATGCTGTACAGGTGGCACTTGCATTTGTATCGGAGTAATACCCCGATGCGCACTCTAAACATTCCTCTCCCCACGTATCTTCCGGTGCATATTTCCCAGCAATGCATTCTTCACAAGTTTCACTGCCAGACGACAGTGAGTATTGACCTTTCCGACATGGTAGGCATGCCATCCCTTCATCATCAATGCTATCGTAGTATCCAGGTGCACAGGAAGAGCATAATCTACTTCCTTCCCGTGTTATAATACCGTCTCCACAAACAATAGATAAGGTTCCAATATCCTTAATGTAACCATCTTTATCGTTAAATTTGAAACAAAGTTTGTAATTTCCAAGCATTTCACCAAGCACATTTGGAAAAACAGCATTTCGATTGAGCGTAACTGATGGAACAACGGATGTAAGATCTGGTGCACCAGTGTAAGAACTATGCTCTAAATACTTTGTACATGATGAATCACTCGCAATGGCAAGGATCCGATTTGATGTATCTAAACCAGCCCCAGTAACTATAATCGATGCAGCAAAACTAAAACTTAAGCGATAAGTTGCCTTGTAATCAACTCGACCAAAAATTTCCAACATACCAAGTTCCGTAGAGAAATCTGTACCGTCTGTGCCATAGCAGATTCGATACAATCCTGAAATTCTTGTAGATATGCCAGAAAATAAAATGGTATTGATTAGTTGTATCCACTTAGCCGAACTGTCTGCGTTGCAAATATCCTTATTATTATACATATCTACACAACCTGTTTCTGCACCTGTTATCCAAGTTTTTGCAGGTGCAACGCATTTTTCATAATCAATTTCTCTTCCACCTGAAGTGACAGAACATGGTGTTACCCATGTACCTTGTGTCGTACATGCAGTATTAGAGGTATAGTCTGAATTTGTACATGTGTTATTTACATTGTCCCATGTGCTAGCAGCAGCAACACATTTTTCATAATCAATTTCTCTTCCACCTGAAGTGACAGAACATGGTGTTACCCATGTACCTTGTGTCGTACATGCAACATTAGAAGTGTAGGTATCGATTATCTCAGAATGTGCTTTGCTACATCCAGATCCTGTAATCCATATTTCTCCTTGCGCCTCGCAAGTGCTCTGGTCTATGTAGGCAGGATCAGCGCATTCTGATGGAATTGCAACTGTAGTTGATAAAGTGCTGGGATCAATATTAAAACCGTCGGTTGTGATTGTACTACTATCAGCGCACGAAGTTTGAAAACTATACAATGCCATTGCAATTTTGGAATCGTTTGCGTGAAAAGAATCATCGTACGGGCCATTTAAGACTAAGGTGAAATTTGTATCAGCTTCGTATGTAAAAACTGGTCTGATATATAATATTCCAATACGGTTATTAAATGTAATTCCATCAAAAGCATAACAAACTTGAAATTTATTTACGTACGTCGTGTTAACTGGTAAAAATGGGCCAAAAATCGCATAAGTATTATATATTCCAACTTCTGGTATAGTGATTATTGTTTCTGGTGCTTTTGTAGTTGGATCATCGTTTTTCTCACACCCATATTCTTCGTCTACTAATTTTAAACGATCTATTATATCTAGTCCATACCCTGAAACATTGATATATCCTATTCTATTATTATATAAGTTAAACGTATGGTTCTTTACTATCTGCGGTTCTACGCGATAGACACCCACATTAATAGAAAAAGTTGCACCATTGTCGCATGATAAACAGATACTAAAGCGACCAGAAGAAGATGGTTGCACACCGGAAAATGTAACCGATCCATCCCCATTTGCAGTAGGAACTATCGACGTTGTGGCAGGTGCACTTGTATATGTAGTGGTGGAACATGCTTGTTGATAACCTATTATATTTATTCTTGCACTACCATCAAGGGTGCCTAGAATAGTAATATCTCCTGATACTCCAGCAAATGCATTGATATCTACAGGTGTACTAGCCGGTGTACATGCAACCAATCGTCGCGGTTTCAAGTATTCTATTTTATGAATTTTACGCCCATCAATTATACTACAAGTCTGCAGCAATATTAATAATAACTTTATAATGTTATTACTATTATATCGTTTAAACATGTTCACTTATTTAATAAAACTAAATATATATATATATATATATACTATGTAAAGTTATGTTGACATTCTTTCTTTTAATAGAAGCATTGAAATAAAATACAAATAGTTGTCAATTGTTATTACGTATAAATTGATATTTGTGTGGCTGTGATGATCTTTTTACAGTGTTTAATATGCTTGTTATATATATCCACTATATAAATTATAAATATTACGTGCATGTGTATATTTATTATTATTAATGATGCTGGAATGGTAGAACAATATTTTTATTATAGTACTATAGAATAGATGACAGAAAATTAGCACAGTTATGTGTTGCTTATTAAAATTCTGACTATTGTAAATAGTTATACATATAATAAAACCATCGTGCATCCCCATATTGATATTATGGCAAACGTTTTCAAGCCTTATTAATATCAACCAAACCTGCAAAAAAAATGAAACTAAAAGTTCAACGTGCTTTCAACTTCTTTCAATCATTCAAGGTTGTTGATTATTCTAATAAGTACAATTTTCTATCAAAAATATCATGTCACACAATAACACAATAACTAAAACTTTTTTTTGTTGTTGTTTTCTTAGTCCACTTAGACGACTAAAATACATAACAACAAACGGGTCTAGCTTGCTTGCAATAAAAAATATTAGCCATACACATGTAAATATCCTTCTACATTAATTTCTGCATTCCATTTTCTGTAAATAGAAAGATTCTATTATTCACTATAGTAATATATGTCATGAATGCCAATATACGAAGGAGCAAGAAAAATGGAGCACATCCTAGTATGGGTGATGCAGATACTACGAAGCATGAATTTATGACGAATATACGTCGGGATAGTGCTGCATCTACAGTCGGTCATAAAGATTTTTTAGTATTTAATTCCATTGCAAGAAATTCACATATAGAAAGAGAGCGATTGAATATGTTAGAAAGTATGTTACAGCCTATTGGTCCACCACCAAAGAAAGATTAGAATGAATTGTTGCTTTAAACGTTTCAACAATAGAATAATTATATTGCCCTTCCCATGTAAACAACTTTCATCAAAAACAATAAATTCTTTGTGACTTTTTCACCAAGTCAAATGTAAATTATTTTCTAGAGTGTATTTTCATTAATAGTTATACATAAAAAGAATATATATTTTACACGCACACTAGATGTAGAAAATAATATACGAGTGTATTATAAAAAAATAAGTAAAATTTATATATATATAAAATATATTCCATGATCCTTCATTCGCTGTTTCTATCCAGGCGTATACCAAAGTTTCATATGCACACTTACACAAAATATATTTTAATTTTGTCCAATAAATATTTATATATAAAATTAATGAAAAACAATATATCACTAATTTACTTATCCTCATCTTTATCACCAGCATCAATATGAACAATATCAGGTTGTGCAGGTGTTACTTGATCCCATGGTGATTGGAAATCAAAGCTACGAAACTCTTGTGCTAATTCTAACGGTCTCATAACAATAGTCTTTTCTGTCTCGTCATATTCAGCGGAATCGTATCCAGTCAATGGGAAATCCTTTCTCATTGGATGTCCATCAAAACCATAATCAGTTAATATACGGCGTAAATCACTATGGTTATTAAAAAATGTACCGAACAAGTCGAAGATTTCACGTTCATACCATCCAGCAGCTGCATATACTTCCGTAGCTGAATCAAGTGGTTGCAACTCAGTGACAGAAGTCTTTACCCTAATTCTTGAATTGTATTTCACACTCAACAGGTTGTATACGATTTCAAACCTTGCATCACGTTCTGGATAGTCAACTGCTGTTACATCCATTAAACACTTATATTGACAGCTAGTATGGTCTCTTAAAAAAGTAAGCACTTCGATTACGGATGAAGGATCAATGACTAAACATAATTCACCCAATACATATTGCGCTTCGTAGATAGAGTGAGGCATCATATTCACCAATGATTGTCCATACGCGAGCGTCAAGTTGTTGTCTTCCGGTGATGCACTAGTATCATCAGCAGCTGCATCAGTAGAAAAAAACATATTATTCCTCCTCATATTACTATTAAAGTTAGTGGTGGTAGACAGTATGGATGTTGATATAATATTTGGAATGGTTCTTGTTACATTCTTTGTATTATACCGCGCACTTCTCCCCACATGTTTTGCTACATTCAACAATGCTCTTCTCATGATGATGATGATGATTGTTGTTATAAATATAATTTATATCTTAATATATCTATTTATATATATATGTATATTTCTTGTACCTTCCATCTATTATAATCTATTACTTTATAAATTGATGAAATAGATCATGTTCGTTCATCATTTATTCATTTTTTTTATTGAGAAGAAAGAAGAGTGCAAAGAAGAAGAAAAAGACCATGAAAGAAGAAGAGAAGATTTAAGCACATAAAATTAAGGAGGAGATAAGAAGATGCTAAAATAATGCTCATGAAAAATCGAATTTTAAGTTTCTTAGTATATAGATACTACTAGCTACGTTATTTCCTATTTATATTCAAATACAAAATTATACTAGGTATATTTGCTAGTTATTGAAATAGCGAAAATAATCAAATCACAATCAAAAACTTAAACTGTTAATCGACGGGTATGACATTTCATTAGACGTTTATAGAATTGTGTGTTATGTGAAAATATATTATTTCCAGTCCTCTACATTAGGTTTATGAAAGTTACAGAGAGATAGTTTATTACACATTTAGTAATTTTTGAAAAAAATAAAATTTTTGTTTTATTTATTTATTATTATTACTATTACTTGATTGTATCTTTCTTTTGTGTGCATTTGTGTATATAACACGTTTTTTTTATATATTTTGTTGTTGTTTTGGTATACAAGTGTTGTTGTTATTGTGTGTGTTTTAAATAGTTACTAGGTATATATATATATATATATATTGATATATTTAAATACGATGAAATGCCGTATATGTTTTGAGGAACAGTCGGAAGTACCGACTGTAACACCATGTGGCCATGTTTTTTGTCATAAACACATATTAGAATGGTTGAAACAAGAATCATCTTGTCCAGTATGCAGAAGGCACTTAAATACAAAACAATTAATACAAGTGTATGATGGAAAGGATGATAACGATGATAAATTAGGGCCATTGTATAAAGGAGACCAAGAAGGATCTAAAGTATCAGAATCTGATACTGTACGAAACATATTAACCAAGTTACAAACTGGATGGGATAAAAACATTATGATACGTACAAAATTAAATGCACGCTTAGGTAAATTAGAACAGGAAAATCAAGAATTAAAAAAACAGCTTCAAGCAACTTTATTGGAATTAGATGCACAAACGAAGGAAAAACAAAAATTAGCAGATGAATTGGAAGAAATCGCAATGGTTGGGGTGAACAGCAATGACAAAGAGAAGGTTGGTCGTAGAGGTAGGAATGGTAGTAGGCATGATATTGATGGGGATAATAATATAGATTCTAAAAATGGTGATGGTAGTAGTGAGGATGAGGATGAAGAAATGATCAAAGGGAGCGCTACAAGTCCATCGCCTATGCTTGACAAGAAGACACGTTATAAAGTAGATAGCTCTGCATTATACGATTCGGAGATACCACGTGACATGGAAGATCTGCTATTGTCTGATTATAAATTAGTTGAAACATATGATTTACACACTGATCCGGTGCATGGCGTCGATGTACATCCAACAAGGCCATTAGTTGCATCTGCTTCATGGGATAGAACATGTATTATATATGATTTAGAGCGCGATGCCATTATGACAACATTAAAAGGTCAACATCGTAAAGGTTTATATGCAGCAAAATTTGCGAAAGATCATCCAAATCTTGTTGGTACTGTATCAAGTGATCAAACATGCCGTCTATGGCGTTTGGATAATGGTAAACATTTAGCAAAATTTAGTGGACATGAAGATGAAGTGAATGGGATGGCATTTTATGAAAATATGCTAGCAACTGCATCGGATGATCGTACAATTATATTATGGGACATTGAGACGCATCGACAAATTGATCGTTACGAAGGTCATCGCAACAGTGTATATGGATTATGTTTTCAACCTCCTGGTTATAGCCGTGGTGGTTTACTTGCTAGTGTCTCGTTCGATTGGATGACATTAATTTGGGATCCAAGGGAAGGGAGACAAAAACCTGTAAAAAGTTTAGAAGGTCATCGAGATGATATCATTGGTGTTGATTTTAGTCCAAATGGTGTTGCATTAGCAACTGGTAGTGACGATGGTACTTGCCGTGTATGGGATTGCAGAATGTGGAGACCAACTGCTGTATTAAGTGATCATGAAGGTGAATGTAAACGTGTATCATTTTCACCGTATGGTAGAGCATTAGCTACTACTAGTGGTGATGGTACTGCTAAAATATGGGACATGTATACATATAAATGCATTGATACGTTGTTAGGGCATGAAGATCATGTTTTTGATGTTGCTTGGGGGCAAAATGGTGACTTTTTAGTAACAGGATGCCATGATAGAAAATGGCGATTATGGAAACCAGTAATATAAAGGAATACGCAGAAAAGAAGAGAAAAAGTTGTAGAAGGGAAGCATTAGTATCTGTTTTATACGTATCAGAGTATGTGTTTCTATAATGGTATTATAGATATAGATGCGCTGTCAGTGTATGATGCTCTATAAAATATAGTTTTATATCTTTTAGCCAGACGACTAATAATTAATTATACAAAAGGAAACCTTATACCTGGTACTATACTGTATTAATAGTCAAAAATACTTGAATAAATACTAAAACCCCACTAGAAAAGCAATTTCCTATGGGCCATAAATAGCAAAATAATAGCATTGAACTAGAACTAGAGATTTTCCTTGCCACTCAGAACTCAGAACATCATCTAGCAACTCTACTACAGAAGAATTTCAAATTCAAATTATTATTTAAAAATTATAAGATTAATAGTACTAGATAGATTGATAGATTGATAGATTTACTTTTATTGAATTTATTTTCATTTGAATTCAATTCATTTTAGGTATTAATATTAATTTATGTAAGGAGATATATATATATATACCCACACAGACACATATATATTAACATGCCACGAAAAGTTTTACAACAAAAAAATAATAATGAAGCGTCTTCTTCATCTATGAAGAAAAAAAAGAAGACGAAAAGCACTAGTAATGGTTCTTCCACCACGACTGTGAAGAAAAAGCCATCAAAACCTCCAGCGCATCAAAGAAGAGAAGGAATATGTTGGGCTAGAAAAACCAATGGTGCAGTATGTAATCATAAATGGGCAAAGAATCAATTTATACCATATTGCAAACATCATTTGCAGAAAGGGGATGGTGCATGTAAAGTGGTCCAGCACCCAAATCCAATTCATGGTAAAATTTTAGTTGCACGTTATCCTTTGAAACGCGGATATCAATTTATATACTGGGGGAAACGTGAGCGAATAACACCAGAAAATGAAAAAAATGATGATCGACAAATACATTTTTTTTTGGACGATGTTACACAATATGGAGTTATTGATCCAACCGATATTCCTGGTAGTATTATGCAATTTGCATCTTCACCTGGTAAAACCGAATGGCCAACTCTTCAAGCGACGTCGAATCATTTCGGTACTTCAAAGAGCGAAATGGCAGGAAGAGCATACCAATTGAGTCATGATGTCACAACGAATGAACAAATTGCACATGCTTATGGCAATGAATGGTTTGAAGGGCGCGGTATAACTCGCATAGAAGCTGGTTGTGCAAAATACCCTTTACCAAAACGACCTATAGCACCGAAAACACTTAAAAAAATGAAAGAAAGACAAAGAAAAGAAAAAGAGAAGTTAAGGAAAGCAAAAGAAATGGAAGAAGCAAGGTTGAAAAAAGAAGAGGAAAAGAAGTTGGTTGATCAAAAAAAACAACGAGCCGAAAGAATGAAGAGACGAAAATTAATGAATCGAAATCAAGGTGTATTTGTAGCAAGGGATCAAGAAAAAGAACGAGCTGAAAGAATGAAAAGACGCAAATTAAATAATGGAATTATTGCGTAAAAATATGATATCGTGATTACAGCGCCTGTTATTTTATCATATCTTTTTTAATGATATCTCCACAGAAAATACAGTAGCTTCGCTATGTTTTTATTTTGTGACACACTAAAGAAATGATACGAAAGTATATTTTATATATATATACGCTTCGATTATTTTAAAATTACGCTTAAAAGTGTTATGATATACAAGAGTGTACACATAAAATAAATGATTTCGTACGTGTAATAATGTTTTATGTGTGTGTTTAAAGTGTTTTTTAGAAAAATATATCAGTATATATTATATATATCCTATCGCAATGTTACGATTCATTGTCCATCTTTCAGTTTAGTGAGATAGATTTGTCTCAGTTATTGTATTCTTTCTGGGAGAGTATAGGAATTATCGTGAGTAAATTAAAACATATAAGTTATTGCATTAATTTATACTCTAATATATAATGATATATAATATATATATGCACATACGAAGTACTTCGTACATATTTTTTCGTAATCAGATATATGCCATAGCATATTTTTTTTTAAATCTCTCGGCGGCAACCATTTATTTCAAATTCGTGTATATCCTAACTCGTACGAATATGATACTATATATCATTTATTACATATGCATACTTCTACGTACGAACGTATAAAATAAAAACTCTGAGATACGTACTGAAACTTTATTTTCCATTTTCACTCCTTGCATTACTTTTCGTCATATCATCATATATATTCGCCATCAACTACATCCCCACTTCCTTCCTCGCCTTCCTTTCCAAGATTTGTATATATTTGAATGGATTTAAACGTCTGTAATGGTGTTTGTGGCAATATCTTCGTCTGCCTAGATGCTAGCCTTGACTTTAATTTTTCTTTCTCTTTATCAATTGTAGTTGTAAGTGGTCTTCTAACGTATAAATTTTTCGTAATTAGCGATGGGCTTATAGTGTGCGTTGCTAATTTTTTCAAAGCTTCCATGCCTTTGTCACTTGTTATATGATATATTTCACCAGTATTCGCTAAACTTTCATCCATAATAGTTCCATCATTAATAATGTTAATTGCTTTAATAGTATTTTGCAAATATAAATTTGGAGCAGTTTTCCATCGTGTTGATTCACGGCTAAAAGGTATTGTACCAGTGCTATCATCGCCACTAGAGAAAACACCTGCACGGCCACGGTTACGACGATTAGGAGTGTTGATAAATTCAGCTGGTGACATTCCATTTGTTACATCATCGTCATCTTCATTATACTTTCGATCAATTTGCATGTTGCTCCGCATAACGTAACGATTAAGTTCTTTTTTACTTTTTGGTAATTTCCAAGCTCCATCTTGTCCGAACGTTCCCAATAAAATGCCATTACATAAATACATATAAATACGATTGTCATTGCCAGCGGCAATTACATATCTAGAATCATTACAGATATCAACTTTGGTTGCAAAACAAACTTTTCCTGCATTCAAAGTAGGATGATCATTGTCATTTATGTTCCATGATGAATCTTTCATTAGCTGAATTGGAAATGATTCGTAAATCAAATTGAGAAACTTTACAATTGTACAACTCCATAGGTGTATCCCACCTCCCATATCTGACACAACAATTTTAAAATGCTTCTTTTCAAATTCACTTTCTTGAGCAAATAGATTTTTATTCACGTTTGCCGATATCGAATGCGTCTGGCGACACGCAATTGATGTACACGGAGTGGTCTGGTCACTTGATCCACCTGAATATCGTTGCTCTAATAATTGCAAGCGGTGGAAATAGGACGAATGGTATATACGCAAGTATCCATCACCGCAAGAAGTAACAATGGTTGGTATAGGTGCTCCATCCATTTGACACATTTCAGTAATGCCATCTTCCACCTCTTGCCGGTTTTTGCCAAAATACCATTGCGTACCTAATACATCAATCGGAGTATACTTTTTATATTTCCAATATGAAATACCTGGTTCCTTATCACCGTAGAAAAGAAAAGTTGTTCCCTCGAAATTTATGACAGATATAGAAGTCACTTGTGATTCATGTAATATGGAAGAGGTTGGTCGAAGAAAATTACCATTTATAAGATCAGACGTTCCATCTGCCAAATCCTCTAAATTCCATGTGACTGTCATTCCATTATCTAAACCACTGCATAAAATATCTGAATTTGGTGATAGTGATAACGATCTCACAGGACTTTTTTCCATTGCATAATACTGTGAAATGAATTTTCCATTTAATATTCTCCAAGCAGTTACTAAACCATTTGTCAAGCCAATAAATACTCGAGTGCAGGCAATATCACATGTTGCACTACATACTTCAACACTACTATTATTGTTTCCACCACCTTTGGTTGGAAAAGTTAAAGTATTCATAATATTAAACACTCCGCAATTTTGACCCGTATGGCTTTCCCATGTTCTGACCGAACCAAGAGCGCTTACAGAAAGTATTCGTATGGCAGCATCATCGTCCAAAAAATTTAATGTGTTCGATTTACTATCCACCAAACTATCTAAAACAAATATCGATACAATTTCCTTTTCGTGAGATGCAAAAATGTTTGGGCTAAATCTTTTTCGTTTCTGGATTCGCCTTAAATTATGAGAACCTAAGATAAAATTGTCATTTGCTGGATCATACAACATTGCACCACATGCACCTTCAACGTTTGATTCTTGTATTTTTGCGCCACTTACCAATGGAGCAATAGGAAAACTGCCTGTTAACTCTATCATTTGTAAACCCTTTCCACCATATAAATTCCAGACGCGAAATCCTTGATGAAAGTGCCCGTTTAGCAAGACAACGCGTGCATCTAATGAAATTACTTGGCCTACATCTTCCAATCCAATAGCACATTTCGAAGATATACCAGTCTTTATGTAACTCAACACAGAAAAGTCAGATACGCTCCAAAGCAATATGACTTCATCCAATCCAGCTGATAAAATGCATTGACTTTCACTCATATACTGTAACGAAAAGACAGGTCGGCTATGATGTTCGAACACACGAGTTGCTTGTTTTTCTTTCATGGTTAGTCCATCAACAATGTTTCCTTCCATGGCAAAATAAAATAGATATACATTACCATCCATTGATCCACATATTACTACGTTGAAGTCATCAATATATTTAATAACATTTATTATAGAAGATGATCCTAATAACGAAATGGACATCGTTTTATCAACATCATGAACAAAATTATTCAACGTACCCAAACGAAGTGTACCATCTTCACATCCAATCATTAACAAATCTATCAACTCAGTAGTCTTTCCACTTTTAGAAAATGCGGGTAGAGCGCCATAATACGAACTTATTGCTGTTGGTGGGCTGTCTAAGCCTTTGAAATTAATTTTTATATCTGATAATAGCCATTCCGCCAATGGTTCATAAAAATATACAGCAGAAAATGCTGGAGGCTCGTTTCTACGCACGGTTACAGCACAAACTTTACTACTTTCAATATAACACATATCCGTTGCGATTAGATCCTTATCCATTAGAGAAATGTGCTTCAAAAAAGAATTTGAATCTTTCTTATATACTGATAGTAAGCCATTTTTAGCTAAGCGTAAGATCATGTTACTATTTGGAATTTCAATAATTTTATCCATAATGTAACGAAAACGTTTTGGCTTTGAAAGCAAATTCCGTGGTTGAATAATTTTGTCTTCCTCGTTACGTTCCCATGTCACTAAATGAAAATTTCTCTCTTTTGCACCGGACTGAAGTATATCTACAAATGTTTTCCAAGATACTGTTTTAACAATTAATGGGTTCGTTCCAGATGCATCTGAAGCTTTCCAACTCATTGTATCAAAAATAACATTAATGTCGCTATCGCTAAAAATTTTCTTGGCAAATACTTTTCGCAACGCATTTTGGAAGCGCTTGCGGCTTAAAGTGTATGTATTAAAAGTTTCTTTCTCTCGAATTGATGCAGCTTTTAGTTTACTTACATGCCTATTGTTGATTTCTTTTATTTTAGTTAATCTAGGCATGACTCTTTTTCTCGCCTTAGCCTTGTTTTTCCTATTGAGTGCTGCGACACCTTCACCTTCTTCACGAAATGCAATTTCTAACAATTCTATTGTTTTACCATTCACAACTTCTTGTAATTTATTGAGAAGAGATTCCGGGGTTTTCATGGGTGCCTTCATTGAATTAGTACTTTTTCCGCCACCTTCGCCATTCTGTTCTTTTTTGGCATCATTGGTCGATACTTTTTTCACAGGTTTAAGTTTTGATTTATGTCGTGTTAATGGACGTGTCATTAGGTTATTACTTCCACTATTAGTATTTTTGACTTTAGATGTCAATAAAGGTACAATTCCAGCAGTTCCTATTTCGCATAATTTTTCTAAGATTAATAATGCCTGTTTTAACTGCAATGCATTTAATTTGTTTTCTTCATCATTTGCTTGTATGTTTGTCGCCCCTGTTATTGAACGTGTCATTTTTAAACTATTTTTCACCATTTCAAGAGCTAACGAAGGGCAATTGCGGTGCAATTGTATACACGCAGAATTTAGCATACCTACAGCAGCTGCTAATTTAGTATTAGTGGGAAAAGATGGGTATATATTTTCAAATGAAACACAAGTTGCGTATGTAAATGATGACATTCCATGCAAAAAATCCCTTACATATAATGCTTCAGCTTGATGTAACATTTTTCTTGCACCAAAATATCTGTATTTAATTGTTTCCCAAGCTTGATACGTAGCAAAGCAAATGGCCCTATTTTCAATAGGAGTAGCATCTATTTCATTTTTCTCTCCAATCCATTTTAACAATGACGAATTTGTATTAACTATTTTGGCAATTAAATTCGTCGTCATACCTGAAAACATAGAAAGATATGAAAGTGATACCGGTGATGGTGATAAAAGTAGCAGGGAGAAGAGTTTTACAATATTTCCGTTATTTCCAAACAATTCCTCAAGCTGATCTAAAGTACTTTCTATAACGCCATGCAATCCTTGTCTCAAGTAAACACTTCTCAAATACAGGCAACAAGATTCAATACAATTTTCTAGCTCGATAATATTATCGTCAACGTACATATTATTTGGATCACCACTGACGTCAATACCTTTTTTATCCTCCGTTTCTATATTTTGTTCATTGTCTTTTGGTTTAAAAATAATATCGATTGTGCGTACAAGATGTGTTACAACTATGCTAATTTCTAATGGATTATATAATTCTTGAAGCAATACATCGTTGCAAATTGCGAAATAATTATACGGCTTATCCTTCAAACATTTTTTTAATAGATTTTCCTTTTGTGACTTTTGTATTTGTGGAAAATCAATCGTTATATATCCATTTTGTGTCCATGTAGTACATAATCCGTAATTACTCTGAACTGATAAAAGCAAACATATATTAGACGGAAAACAAACTAAAAAATCTTGTACATCATCGTAATTGGTTCCTTCATTGTCTCTATCGTGTAAAGAATCAACTCCATCTATGAGAAAAACTATTTGCAAATGTTGGCTAATGGCAGAAATTAATTTGCTCACTTGAGTTGTTGTTCTACCGTTTTCATTTGACAAATACGAATTGTTTTCAATCATTAAAGATGATTTTTGTAATACATTT
Source organism: Stramenopiles sp. TOSAG23-2 (assembly GCA_900128395.1). Classification (NCBI taxonomy): domain Eukaryota; species Stramenopiles sp. TOSAG23-2. The sequence goes on along the minus strand of LT649334.1, from coordinate 9,089 downwards.
AAGATTTCGATTTCCTGATCCTTTAAAAATTCTTTGCTTTCTAATATAGTTTGTATTCGTCGAATCTCCGACCCTAAAGATGGGAATACTCGCCTTGCTTGAAACAAAAAATCTTTGTGTTCTCTACAATGTTGGATAGTCATGTAAGATGTAATTTGCATGGGGTCTATTTCACGTCTTTCCATTATCAGATTTTCTAATGCGGTTGAACATCCAGCCCCGCTTGAGAAGCTTCTGCAGAGAATATGTCTATTTTCCGAGATGGCTGATTCAATGGTACTATGTAACAATGTACTTGTGGTGTAGGTAAAATTTTCTAGGCTTTCGTCAAACAAAGATGCGACTTCAACGCTTTGCCTTGAATATGATATGGACCTTGAATTATCGGAAATATAGGAATGTGACGTCGATGGAGGGGCGCTATATTGATCAAACTTAATGCTTGAATTTTGGTCTTCATTATAAGAGATGTCATGAAAACTGTTGTTACTGTTCCTGCTAAAGTTAAATGATTCAATTTTTTTCGACGTTAACGTTCCCAAAGGAGTGCCTTTTCGTTTTACATACGCGCCTGATGATAAAGACGAATGAAGACGCATTTTAGCTCTTATTAATAAATCAATATGAAAGATATACTGGCAAGCTAGATCTGAATTACTTTGAATTAAGTTTGTTATTACTACTGTAGGCAATTTTCTATTAATTATTATTATTATTGTTTTTTTGTTTGGTTTTTTTATCAGTACTATTATAATTATTATTCGTCGTAGTCCTTATTATAGTAATACAGGTATTAGCTACTGTAATAAAGAGCCTATGACGGAAAGCCTGGAAAGCTGGAAGAAGCGGAGAAGGTGCGATCGAAAAGACGAATAATAAATAGTACTAATGTACTAATAATGATGGAAAATAGGTGTTAATAATACAGTACATTAAAATAGCTACCGTAGCCAATGCTGTATCCTTACCACCATGACATGTTATTGATCCGTTTTCTTTTTTTTATTTTTTTTCAGAGTTCGAGGCCTCGTTATCGAAGCTAACCAGCTTACCAGCTTACGGGGGCGTATAGCACCTCGTATTTTAATACTATTTCATATTGACAGAGAGGATATTGGTAGGATTAATATATAGAAGTATAGCATTATCACATTATCACATTACTAATATCACAGCCTTTCTGGCTTTCCAGCTTTCCAGCTTTTCAGGCTTTCTGGCTTTCCAGGCTTTCAATATCAGAGATGACAACAACTACCAACAACTAACTATTATTAGCTAGCCAATTATTTATTATTCAATTACTTAAACAATAATTATCACTTCTTGCAAAAGAATGTAATGCGTTATTAATAAGTGATAGCAAATTGAGAGAACAAATATATATATATATTATATATATGTATACCGTAATAGCTAAACAGTTTGCCTTGGTTTGTTGATAAATATACGTGGAAAAATACTTAATAATAATACAATTGTAAAAAAAAAGCTTAGTAAATGTATAAGTATTACATAATTAAATAAACTAGTTTGCCATGTCCCGTAATCGGAAAAGAAGTAGGGCAAGTATAGAAGTCAGTGGAAATAAATATTTTCACCACACTCCCAAATTGTATAAATATGGAAATTCTGAAGCATCTCCTCAGAGTAACCAGGCTGTAACGCTTGCAGAGCTTCGTCTACCTCACCCAGCATCTGTTCGAGCAAAGTTAAAACCTTTCGTGCCAATGTTAAGTAGTGGTGAAGTTATATGTGGTTATGTCTTCATTAAAGGGGTACGTGGAAAATTTGATATTGATATGATCACTACAACTAATAGTGCAGTTGCAAAAGCGCAAAGTGCAAAAAATTCTTGGTCTAAAGTGTTTATTCGAGTCGATCCCACAATAGCAATGTTGGCTTGCTATATTTCGGAAACGTCAAAAAGGGCAGTAGAAATGATAGAATTGAAAGATTCAAATATCAGGTTAATTGGAAAAAGCTCTAAAGATCCGAAAGGTTTTATATCTTGGCAAATTAAGGATAGATGGAATCAAACGTATACTCTGGCCACACCTGATAAAAAAATTACTCAAACATGGACGGAAGCAATGCGTTTCATGATACTAGAAGTATGTAAAGTAGAACGAAGGAATTTGTTTCAAGAAAGAGAAGCGAGAAAAGAGAGGAAAGAAACGGTGTTTAAAGAGCTAAAAAAACCACCGCCAGATCAAGAAACGATACGACTGCAAAGTTTAATAGCAGCAGCAACTGAAGGTGACTTAGACGCGGTCCGGAATTTTTTGAAAAGGCCAACATCTGACACAGATATTCCTACGTATAGTAAATATGAGAGGCCAGCAAAATTGTCTCCAGCGCAGCCAGTAATGGAAAATATAGAAATTTGGCAAGAAGAAATAGGAACAATAGAAAAAATCAAAGTAAATAACAAAAGTAACGTAAAAGACTTATTACATTCATATGGATACGCTGTTGGGCAAGATGTCCTTCGTGGGCAAGTTATTGGTGTTCAATTGACAACTCTCAAACATAGAAGTGCGCAAATTATACAATCATATATCAGAGGTATGATTACGCGAGCTCGATATACAACAAAATTTTCTAAAGGACCCAAATCAAGATTTGTTAAACGTAAATTACAACAGAAAAATATCAATCGTGTGCGAAAATATTATGAAGAAAATCCATTAAAATTACACCAAATGCGATTGCGAAAACGAAAAAAGAAAGAGATGGAATCTCCATATGATAAGTACAGCGATCATTTACAGCGGCTAATGGCTTTTGCGCCCCATCGTACTGAAAACATGGTTCGCTTAATACAAACAACTTATAGAGGATATGTACATCGTAAAACCTTCCGAGAAGCAATTTTACAAGTCAGGAGAAATGCGGCTGCCATTCAAGGATGGTATCGTACTATGGTTAGTTTGTATTGGAGACTACGGCATAACCGAGCTAGAACCATTGAAAAATACGAACGCCGTCGACAAGCATACGTTAAGCTTGCAATTTTGCGAAAGGATGCACTAGAATTTATTGAAGATATTGTAGAAAATACGTTATTGACAGGTACAATAGTATTAGTTCGAGCGCGTATAGCCATTAGATGGCTTAAGATGAAAATTTTTCGCATGCGTTTCAAAAAATTAAAAGCAGCGGAGATAAGAGTAGCGGCATGGTGGCGAGGAATTGTATGTAAGATTCAATATCAATACATTCGTTATCGTATTATACGTGCCCAAGCGCTGTATCGCAGTGTAAAACCATATCGTACTTTTCAAATCAAATGGAAACTTTATAGGAAAGCAGCTCTAGCAATTCAAGGATGGTGGCGTGCTGGAACATTACCATATCTTTTTCAACGCAAAAGACGTTCTGTTACATATATTAGCAAATGGTATCGTTGTCATCACCAACGGAAGATTTATGCCGACATATTGAGAGGTATCTGTAAAGTGCAAGCTTTTTATAGACGAAATGTAGCTTTAGGTGAATATAGAAATCAACGAAACGCGGTGACAATTATAGCAGCTGCAGCACGAAGGCGCCAATATCGTGAAAATTATAAGAAACAGAAAGGATCGACTTTAATGTTGCAAATGCGAATTAGAATTATGTTGGCCAAAAAAGCATTGCGAGTTCAACAACATTATTTTAGAATGTTGATCCTGGTACAGAAAAATAGCCGGAGGTTTCTAGTGTGGCCTAAGTATTTGGCGAAAATTTCAGCTGCTATATGTTTACAACAGTGGTGGCGTGGGCTTGTTTTTTCGGCAAATGCAAATAGCCATATGGCAAAAATTCGCACTGCATCCACAATAATACAAAAATTTACACGCCGACATTTGGCTGTTACCAATCATGCGCGTTGGATTAAAGAAGAATACGAAAAAGTCTTGTTGTGGCCCGATCAAGATAATAGCACCACGATTTATCAAAGCAATATGACATGTGAGGATGGTACATTAGTATTGATAAATATTTCCTCATGCTTTTTAGGACTAGCGATAAAAGCAGTTGATTTAAGTGAAGGGCATAAAAAATCATGGGATATTGAATTTAGCATTCCATGGCACAATTTGTTAATTTTGGTTTTCCTTGATCCTCGTTTAAATAGATGTGCATTGTCACCTGATGTTTTTGTAAAGAAGCTTGCATATGTTTTATGTCATCCTGTTCCAACCCGAACAATGTCTCAATTAATTTTTGAAGACGGATCAGGTGAAAATAAAAGCAAATATTTGTATGGTTATTCTAAATTGACTCATGCTGTACGATTACCCATTTCATTTCAGAAATATATGGCTAACTTATACGACAATCATCTTTCCATTTTTTTTATAAATAGAAATCAAGATGAACTTGAAGTAGACGATAAGGATATTGTTCTATGCAATCCGATACGAAGTGATATAAAAGAATTTCAAAACACAATCAGTAAGGTGAAAACTGGTTATGATATGATCAAAAAATCTTTTCTCTCAAATGTGCACAATGATATATCAAATACAGGGGCATACAATATAGCTTGTTACAAGCGCATGCTTTCAATTTTATTATCGTCGATAGGAACGCAGAAAATCAATAGCTACATGGATTTATTAAAAGAGGAACTACAAAAATCAACGATATTCAGAACAGAAATAGTAGAGCAAATTTTAAACAATCCGGATGAATTATGTAGTATGGAGACAAATATTGGAACAAGTTCTTTTTTCAGGCTGATAGGGCACAACACAAGCTCAGATTTTTCAACAAATCTTCTGCAAAATATGACACCACAAATTATGTTACCAATGTTACAAAGATATCTACAATCTTCGAAGATAAGTTTAAGAAATGACACAAATGGCAAAATTCATTTCCGTATCAAGGCATCCAAATTTATTCAGTGGACACTGTTATTACAATTTATTCAGTATTGCAACGACATTTTAAGTGAAGATAATACGAAAGTTGAGGAGGTAAATACACAATTAGCTTATTGGTTTCAAACATTTAGAGGATCGATGTCAGGAGAAAATGAAATTCCTTCCATGCTACCACAAATAAACGTAACTTCTCTGGTACATGCTACGTTTATAAGCTCGTGTGAGAAAAAACATTCTATTACGTCACTTCTTCCCGCACTTTTAGAATCAGTTGAAATATTAAGGCAGGATTGGTACCAAGGATTTCAAAAATCAACTAATAATTTTACTGATGTTATAGAGGAATCTATGAAAGAGGTATTTAGTGAGTCGGGCACGGGGGTTGGCCGTATAATGTTACGCGCTTTTGAAGATGAAATGTACGGCAGTAGCAAGATTATAGTCGAGCATAGCAATAATAGCGCCATTTTGGAAAATCTTGTTGCGTTTCCTGTGTTATGCTCTGAATTTCGAACAAAGGAATTTAAATCGTTTTACGAATGTGAAGAACATTTTAAGATACTTTTACCAGTTTTTACGAAATGCATCCAGGATATATGGAAAACATCGTTACAATCAGAAGATGATAATGAAAGATTCTGTCTAAGAAAAGCATATGATGACATAGTTGACACACAAACCTTGAATACTAAGTGGAGAGATATATCAACATTGCTACGATCATTAGGTAAGATGAATACTATAATGCAAGCAAGTGAAATACAAGAACATATTTGTCATGATGTTGTCGTCCAGGTAAATAAACAGCAATTTGAGCAGGAAAAGAATGTAAAATATTGGGACCAAAGAGAGAAAGAAAGCCAGCCAAATTTAGATTTTGAACTTGGGGTATTACGGAAGAAACAAATATTTATCGTAGGAGAAGAATACAGACCAGATAAAGTTGATTTGGCTACGTTCAAGTATCACGAAGCAATTGTTGAAGTAAAAGAGAAAGAGGTAGGACTTTGCAAAAATCAGTTAGAAACTGTGCGTGGTGCATGTCTCGATATGGAGTCCGATGTTAGCTATGCTAAAAAAGAAATTGAGAAAATTGCGCTGATAAGAGATGCGCAAAAAGAATGGGAATACATTCTAAAGCTTTTCATACAACATCTTGATGCTTATATGTCTGAATGCAACTCTAGAATTAGTGATTCTGAAATAAAACGAAATGGAGTGATGAATTCAATGGTGATATTGGAAAAGCAATTGTTTGCATTTGGATTGACGCGTCAATTAGGGCAATGTGACATTATTTCTAGAAAAATTAGTGAGCTGAAATGGCAAATAAATTTAATTGAAAGTAATGCAAAATCTATTAATCGCCAAGTGCACAATTATTTAGTGCAAATATCGACGATGATATATCATCTTGGTAATGCCTATTTGAAATGGTGTCTAAGTGAACTTGAGGGATACAAAGCCCGAAAACGAAAGATGGAAAAAGCGATTGTCGTAATGAATAGCACCAATGACAGGTTGGATGACGCTGAAAGGGAAATGAAGGATGAGATTAACAAATGTGAGAAATTTATTTTGTCGTTTAAGCTAGAGCAACTTAAAGTCATGGAAAGTTCTCCAAATTATTGGTGGTATACATATTCGAATAATCATAAACAAATCAAAACTTGGCATCATGAACGTAAAAAAGATAAATACAGGGAACATTTGGTATACTTAGAGAAAAAAGAAATAGAGAGAAAAATAAGAGAAGAAGCCAGAAAAGCTTTAAAAGACGATGATGAGCTAAGCACAACTTCATCCTCCTCTCATGCTGAAAGTGAAGGTTCTGTTTTAGCTGATGATTCGGCAGCATTTGAAACAGCATCTGAAGATGAATCTCAGGACGATGCTGATAGTATGGACAGTTACGATTTTCGTTTTGATGATTTGGAAGATCTAACGTTTGAAAACATTTTTATGCCATTAAAAGAACGTCGTGAGATGTTATATGCTAAACGAATGGGGGAAAAAAAGACGAAGGTCAAAAAAGCGGTCAAGATATGGAGTGAGATAAGACGGAAAACAATTTTAAGAAAAGTGAGGCAGCGCACAGTGCAACATGAGTGGGAAAATATCCATTTTAAATTTGAAGAACTTGAAAAAGTTACGTCACAACTTGCCGAGGATATACGAACATACGCTCCTCGTTTTTTATTATCTTTTGAAGGTGTTGCGATCCAGAGTGTTTTAAAAAATATCAATATCTTGGTGGCACATGCTGATTGGCAAGATATACATGAAATTTCGGAAAAGTGTGAAGAGGTAATTTCTAAATTAAATCAAGCGTACAACATGCTTGATCCTCTTTTTCATCGCAAAAATGAAGTTGATGATCAAAAAGGTACCGGGGAAACGACTGAGGAGGGAAGCAAGGACCAAGAAGCTGTGGAAGACAACAATGATGAACAGGAAGATAAGCCAACATTTACCCTGTGCCCAAAAACAGACTTATCACTATCAATGCTTACAGATATTGTTGATGTACAATCCATGATTAAAGATTGTCAAAAATCAGTTGATTATATTATGGAACAACATGACAAAAACACTATCTTTAAACGGGAACCATTTGAAATGGAAGGCATTGATCATCGTAAATATACTCGTGCTGACTTTATGCTGTATAGAGACGCATTCATGCAAAGTGCGGAAAAGAAAGTTATAAAAGGAAAAACTAGATACTTTGTCAGTGCACAAAGACTTGCCAAAGCAATTGAGTTGTGTGGTCGAGTTAGTGTCGACTGGGGACTTATTCCCCTTCAACTTGAGCGCCTATATGGAAAATCTGAAATCGAATTTGACGATTTTTTACATTATGTTAATTATCCACGTGAGACTGAAATTGAAATTAAAACGAAATACTATAAACATGTTGCAAAGGCGTTAACAAACGACATTGATAATGCTTATATAAGTCCAGTGAAAACTCGCGTAAACAAAATATTAGATCGATGGAGTCCCTCTCGTCGAAAAAAAATTCAAGAAGATAATGCAGTGCTAACGTTACAATCTTGGTATCGTATGGCAACATTAAGAAGAAAGTATAGACGTAGTAAAATGCCTTTAAAGCAGACAATGAAAGTTTCAGCAGCAGCCTTAAAAATACAAGGGGCCTTTTGGCTACGTGGTGGTAGACAATTTATTTTACAACAGTACATTCTACGAAATTATGACAAAGTGGTTGATCCAGAAACAGAACACATCATATACATTCATAAGTACACTAAACATTCATTGATGAACTTGCCAACATATGTTCTGCCTGGCTTTATCGACAAAATGCCATATTCAGATAATCCACGTTATACAGATCAAAAAGTGTTAAACGCTATAAGACCAGAACCATTAAACGAAGATAGAAAACAGATTATAAAGCTGAAAAAAAGGTTTAGACAAGTCTATATTAAAGGGATTAGTAAAGCCAAAAAGACAGCGGAAAGATTAATGATTACAAGTGGCGTGTATGAGTTACCTTGTGAGTTAATTGAGGTACCAAGAGGCTTAGATATATTAATCGAATCGTTAAATGATAGACAAAAACTGGAAAACCTTGTTAAAGCCTTTACGTTAACAACAAATGGTCTGAAAAAGGCTTTAGCAGAATGGTTGAAAGTAAAACCAGCAGATTATGATTTAAAAGATGGCATTGTATTGTAAGCGTCAGCACATTATTATTTTACTATTAATAAAAATATACTTTATAATATAATTTTAAATATTTTAAAATATATAATACGCGCTAGATAATGATGTTTAAAATCTACGAACGCGCAAATATACGAACCGTTCCTCGTAATAATTTTACTTCCCGGTGTAATAAATCAATCCCAGAAATGGAGTCAATCCTGAGTAGGTTTCTTTCCTTCCGGGCGCATTCGGTGTACATCATATATATCATATACGAACGTTCGTATATATCATATAATATGATATATAAACGTAAAATTAAATTATATATATTAGTATACGAAGCTCGAATACAATATCATATGATATATATATATATTAATATATGATACATAAAATGTATATTTTTAAGATAATTAAAGTGTTATACAGAACTATTCGTTATATTTGTTGCATTTGTGATCGTTGTATTCGTATTATTCAATAAGATGTTAGATGATATTTCCACAACCTCTTTCCTCCAGTAATAAATTTTCATAAAAC
>LT649333.1:0-36800 GCA_900128395.1 Stramenopiles sp. TOSAG23-2 | reverse complement strand
TGTTTGTGTTTAACTTTTTAATATTTTTTTTTGAAGGGCATGGTTGTTCTAAAACTCTTATTTTTTCATTTTCGTGTTTTAAAACACTCAAAAGCTATAAACGATTATATGACGATTTCCGGCATAAAATTATAGATAGTGAATCGATCTAGTTTCGGAGATTATAATATTGAAAATTTTTTGCTCCTCAGAGACATGATCATACGGAAAGAGCTTAAAAATATGTAGAAATAGCATATAAATACCATTAAAAATTATGTAAAACTAGGTACTATGTAATATTATGGTCTTTTTTATATTCCTCCTGATCTTATCGATCGTGGGTCATATATATATACAAAATAAATATCATACCTTTACCTTCAAGACTCAGTTTCCATCTTTGTATCCATCATCAACATTGCCTCTAGCTCTTTGTCCTCCGCATCTTCGTTATCAACGTCCATTTCTGCTTCGTCCTCCTCATCGTTTTCGACACCATCTATATCATCTTCTTCATCGACACCATCTTCTTCATCGGCACCATCTTCTTCATCGGCATTTCCCCTCTCCTTTGCAAGTTTCTCCAAATATTCTTTCTCATACTTTCCCGCTTCAATTTCATCATGTGCAGTACGTAAAATCGGGCATGAAATCATATTAGAGGTTGACGGAAGATATATTTTTGGATGTGTTCCATCTGCTAATGTCCATGCTTGGATAACCCCACATATTATTTCATTCCGTCCTTTACTTTTTTTCTTGCTTTCCACTTCTTCTTTCTCATTTACTTTTTCATTAACGTTTGAGTTATCAATAACTGCCGTAGTTGTGGTGGTTGTGGTGGTGGTGGTAGTTGTAGTAGTTACGGCAGCAGCAGCAGCAGCAACAGTAGTAGTGACGGCACCAGTAGAAATTGTATCGGATGAATTCTCGTTGTCATTCTCTCCCCCTTCACTTTCTCCTGCGGTTGACATAGGCCACATAGGCTCACCAGCTCTTAGCCGAGCCAGTGCCGCGTCTATGGCCTCCTGGGCTTTCTTTTGCCTCTCCTTAGCCTCCTTGGCCTCCTTTTCTCGCTTCTCCTTAGCCCCCCTTTGTCGCTTCTCCATAGCCTCCAATTCTACTTTGCTTTCCTTTACCATCAATAAATCATCCTTCTCTTCTACTTCTACAAGAGCATCCTCGCCTATTTCTTCATCCTCCTCCTCCTCATCATCATCGTAAAAATTTACAAACGAATAATCCTTCTCGATCACAAGAACATCACCAAAAACACACTTAAAACTATGCAACTTATTTAGTGCTTTTCGAATATAAAATGGCCTATGATTTTTATTGTCCCAATCAAGCGGCAAATACCCCGTTTTACCTATTGGCAATTTCATTTTCTTTAAATTCACTCTTAACGGCATCAAAACCGCAACGCTTTCCACCTCATTTTCTAGCCGTTGTTCAGGAAGAACCAACCTTGAAGTTTTTCGAAATGGGAAATCATACGTTCCATCTTTTAACTTTTTTAAACGAATGGTTAATTTTAGTCTTTTCTTAGGCAAAGTTGATTCGTCTTCATCCTCTTCACTACTACTTTCCTCTTCGCTACTATTTTCTTCTTCACTACTGCTTTCCTCTTCACTACTGCTTTCCTCTTCACTACTGCTTTCCTCTTCACCATCTTCTTCTTCTTCACCGTTTTCCCTTTTGTTTTCCACAAGAAGTGCTTCATTCACAGCTTCGCTACTATTTTCTTCTTCACTACTGCTTTCCTCTTCACCATCTTCTTCTTCTTCACCGTTTTCCCTTTTGTTTTCCACAAGAAGTGCTTCATTCACAGTTTTCATAAATTTCCGTTTCAAATGTTGAACTCTTGCATCTCTTCTCGTCCTTTCAACACCGTCAATTAGATCTAAACCTTTTTGTACAGCTGCCACACGCATTCTAAAAACTTGATCACAATTTAACAAAGCAATATCAACATTACGTTTAAAAGAAGTTTCAAAGCGATTGCCGTTTGGAAACCTGGCAGATATTAATTCGCAAATTGGGCAGACGAATTGATTTATGTATTTAGTAGAACTAGCTGGTATACCAACACAAATTGGATGAAACCAATCTTCGCAAATATCGCAAGATATATATGCCTCATCTTCATTATAAACAGTGTTGCAGAAGCAATATGTTTTCCCTCTTCGCTTTTGACTTCCTTCTTGATTGGTTTCATCCAATATGTTCTTCTTAAATTTTCGATTCACTAGTTTACACATTTTTATTACGTTTTCAGATTTTCCAGCATTATCACGTCTACGTTTACAACGAACAGCTCTGACAATTTCCATGTTTTTTCCCATTGAGATCAATTCTTTTGTTAACTTTTGCCTGTACAATGTTAGTTTTTTCTTTCTTATTCTTTCTTTTTTCTTTCTCATTATTTCTTGTTTTAGTTGTTCCTCTTTCGATAATTTTACTATTTTGGCTCTTTTCTCTGCACTTTTCGCCGCGTTTTGATGTTCCCTTCGCTCTGCATCTCGCTTTCTCTTTTGAACGGCAGCTTCTTTTTTTTTCAATGCCAATGCTTCTTTTTTCTTCAATGCTAATTCCTTGCGTTTCTTTAACCCTTCTGGAAATAGCGATTCATCACAATACATGGATATAAACGTTACGATATTATTCAAAATAATTTCTACAGAGTCATTACGCGACGATCCTTCAAAATATCCATTCGCTACACTATTCATAATGTTTTGCAAGTGATTTCTATCTTTCGTTCGACCTTTGCGGTATAGCGCACTCATGGCCAGTTTTTTCTTATGACCACGATTTTTCTCCATTCGCTCTTTTTCCTGGCGCATCTGCTGAGCTTTTAACTTCCCATATTTCCTTTCCCTCGCCTGTTTTAACATTTCTGCTTTCTTTTGTTGCCTTTTTTGTTCCATCTGACGGCGTAGACGTTCTTGTTCATTGTTAAACTTCTTCATGTATTCAATTCTGGCATTGTATAAGTTTGCAATATATTTTTCACGTTTTGCTTCCTCATCTACTTGATACTCTATCGTGTTAGTAAATTTTGTGGCCATAGTTTCATTTTGTTTCTGTATCACGCGTAATTTCCATTGTAAGTATTCCATTTCGGCATATATTTCATCGACTTCTTCAGCTTCGGGGGCATTTATTACTTCCATTTCTTGTATTGTCATTGTTACTGGCGCATCTTTATTATTTTCGTCTGTACCATTAAAATTTCGCAATTTTCTATTTCCGTGCAACCTTTTCCCACTTGCGCCAAAAAATAATGAATGCCCAGCTAACACTTTTGGCAATGCTATTTCATGGCTACCACATGAATCTTTGGACATTTCCAATCCAGCAGTACCATCATGTGGAACCGGATGCCATGATATTGCTGTTGTCTCACCTGTTAAATTAATTAAATTAGAAGCGGCACTCCCACTATTAGTATTAACAGGGATAACCGCATTGTGTTGATTATTTTTAGCGCCTCCTTTATTTTTCTTTTCCGTCCTTCCTCCACCATTTTTTTTATTACCAATGCCATTTCCTCCATTGCTATTATTTACATCGTTTCCTTCATTTGTTACCCAACAACGCAAAACAAAATCTGTATTATCACTGCCATCGGGACTCTTCACTTTTGGTCTATTTGGGACTGGATCCGTTCCATCAAGTTCTACTAGCAACCTTAACTTTACACCTTTGTCATTTTCATTTTCCTCCTTTAATGCATCCATTACATCGGCATTTTCCTCATCTGAATCTACACGTGATTCTCCTTCATGTCTTACGTATTTTTTAAGTATACCACGCACAACACTGTTTCCTACAACATATTTCACATCATATGTGCCATTTTTTTTATCAACTTTAACTATTCTTGCAATGCCATTAATTTGAGCTCTGCTTGTTTTCCCTGATTTAGATTCTGATACTTCACAAACATCCCCGATTTTTAAAGGACCTTTTTTCTTACCATCACCATTTGCATTACGACGATTATTGCGACCTTTCTTTTTTTTCTTTTTATTGTTTTTTTCATCCGCCTCTCGCTGCCTTCGTTGCTGATCCTCATATCGCTGCCTCCTCCGTGCTGCACCAGGGTTTAATGCATCTTCAATTGCTTGATCTTCTTTTTTCCAAAGTTTACGGTAATGTTCCCCTACTGGGCCTAATGGTGCTTGGCTTTCATCAACACTTACCATATCAACCTGCTGCGGATGTTCACGTGCGTATTTAGCATCACGCTCTAATCTTCTTAGCTTAGCTTGAAACTCATGCAACTCCCTTTGTTCCAAATTTGCCATAGCGGCAGCTTTATGTCTATTTTTATAAGTTTTACGACGTTCTGTATTAACAACGATTTTTTTCTCTAACGTAGTAATATCTTTTTTTGTTTCCTCGACTAGTTTCTCTGCTTCCAATTGATAGACAGTTTCTCTGTAATTTTTTGGCAATAAACCGATCTCTTCCGTCTTTTTAAAATATGGACCACATACTTCTGTCCAAAATTCGAATTTTTTACGATCTTCAGCAGACATTCCAGCTAGACGTAGACCTGAGGATGGACTACGTGTTAAATAGGATGAAGATAAATCATAATTTGTTTTTACTTTTGCTAAGTCGTTTCTTTTAGGCGATGCATACTTTTTTGGCGATAAATAATTATTGTTCACAGTGGAAGATAACTTATAGGGTGTCCCATTTTTTTTAGGAGACGACGTTGCATTGCTTTTCTTTCTTGAACTTTTTGTTTTCTTTTTCTTCTTAGGGCTATTTGCATTGTTATTGTTATTATTATAATTATCATCAGCAGCAAACGCTGACAAAGTTGAATTTACATTATTATTATTTTGGAAAGTCTTATCTTTTCGAACTTGTATCTTTGGCCACATACTTATAGTTTTTGGTGTCTTTTCTGCGTGTATACCTCTTGATATAGCTTCATGAAACCCATTGTTCATCGAATCACCAGTGGATGTGTGTCTTTCATACCTCTCCAACGCAGCTTCTAAGTTTTCAATATTTATCATGTTGAAGATATACTATATATATTATTTAATTAATATTCAAAATAATATGTGTTATTATTTCTTCTCTTTTTCTATACGTAAATATATTATAAACTTTTATTTAATATACGTGTATTTGTACATATATATATATATATTTGAATTTGTTATATATATACCCGGTAATGCTTCACTTATCTATTTCACTTCAAAATCTATCTCTCCAACTGCATATCTATCTGTGTAGACTATTAATATATATAGAAATATATAATAAGTTGCATAAATTATTAATTTTTAAAACATAAAAATAATTTATATATACTAATACTGCCAGACTGGTATACTGGTGGTAATCTATCTGGCTATCAAATTTTATTTACATTCAAAAAAAAAATTAAAGTTTTTTAAATAATTGGATGATATCTTTGTCTTATAGTCTATAAATCATTCAAGTATAAAACATATAGGTGGTAGTCGATGTTGGTTGTAAAGTGATCTCTGCAACAACAAACTAAAACAAAAAAATAATGTAAAAAATGGGTAAGATAAAGAAATCAATAAATCCGGATTATATTAATCTAATTAAAGTAAATTGAAATAATAAAAGATGTCCAGAAGACTATTTTTTTAAATATTATTTTCTTTTAATTTTGGGTTTGTTGACTCATGTAGGATCTCATTTTGTGTGTAATGTATCATCTGAAAAATTTATTATTTATTATACATATCCCTATCATCACCATTTTCGTCTTCAGTTGCACCACGAAAAATGGAAACTATACCAGTCCATGCTAAACTTGCACCATGGTTTAAAGGCAATCGTAAATGTATTGGAACGGAATATATGATTAAATCAATTGGAAACCAAAAACCACACATTCCAAAATTATCTTCAATTGCAGTTTTTTTATATCTATACATTGCACGTATGAATAAATTATTCCCAGTTTCCTCAATATTTTCAGTAATTTGTATAACATATTCTTTACATAAATAAAATGCTGGCCAATATAACAAAGGCTGAATTAGAACAAAATCAAGTCCGATTTGTTGTAATAAAGATTTGATACCTTCACGATCTTTTAGCTTTGCTCTGAAACTTAAATTACAAAAACGTTCCATGGCTGGAAACAAGCGTTTAAAACCTTCTACATACATTGCATATTGCACACCACCTAAATATACAGCACCAAATAACGTAAACACAAGATTGCGACTCCAATCTATTTCATGCCATTTCTTTTTTTCCACTGTCACTTGGATTCCGAGATCTGTCCCAGCTGTTTTTATAGTAACAAATACTAATTGAGTACTAAATGGATATCTTTCAATAATACCCTTTTTTTTCGTACCCGTAGTATTTGATGATTTATTAGTAAATACACGGCGTTGCAAAGAGAAACGATTGGTTTTATTGTAATTATTTTTTCTTGTAAAATTTGATACTAATTTATAGGTTGCTTTATTACATGATGATGATGACCGTTGTTTTGCAAGTGTTGCTGAACCAAGTCTACCAATTGCTGAAATCATTTGTTTCTAAATTTCTTACATATAAAATCACAAAAAATGATGTAAAAAAAAAAAAAAAGTCAAAAAAAGAAGAAATGAAAAATATGTGAATCGATTGTTTTATATACTTTTAACGATAAATGAATCAATGCTTATAATACGTTGATCGTGTATAATATAGATATGATTATTTCCTTCTTCTTTTTGTTTTTTTTTTGAAATTTTACATGTATAAACCACAGTAACAGCTATTTTAAATTTAACAATTAACATGGTCAGGTACAAAGCTAAACACAGATACATCAGAGAGTATTTACAATATTTGTCGTCTATAAATACTTATCCCTTAATAACACCCCTCGTAAAAAAGGGACTAATAGTATGCACACACCGTCACTAAATAGACCTTAACTCGCCCTTGAAATTGTGGTGGTTTATAGAGAGAAGAGATGATGACGTTCAAGGCAATGTTGAAGAAGCAATTCGAACAAAAACTGTATCCATATATTGAATAGAGTTTAGAGATAGAAGATTGAATGAACAGAAACAGGGTACTACTGTACATATAATATTTCAACCATAGAGCAATTGGAAATATATATATATACAGAAACAAAATATAAAAACGATATATACAATTAAAATGGTATTTGCAATTAATAGCATCGTTGATACAAAATTAGGTAAAGGAAAAATTGTTGAAATTATACGTAATAAAGAGGATAACAATAAAACATTTGTTAAAGTTGAACTGTCATGGGAGTTAGCAAATGATCAAAAAGCATATTTATACGTAATGGAAAAAGAAATTAATGAACGCGATAATGATGCTAATCAAGTTAATGAAGGAGCATCAACTAATGAAATGCCAAAACCAAAATTTATTGATTACTTTCGTATTTTATGGCCTGCTATACTTTGTGTATTTATTGATTTTCTTGGATTAGCAATAGCAATACCAATTCTCCCTTATTTTATTTTGGAGTTAGGCTGGGAGAGAACAACAGAATGCCCAACTTGCCCAAACGATGATCCAGCAATCAAATGTGGAGCAATACCTGGCTGTGGCACACCGGTTGATGTTGGAGCATTAGGTGGCTGTTTTAGCATAGGACAATTAATTGGTAATATTATTATGGGACGTGTCTCGGATAAAATTGGACGTAAACCTATCATTATGTTGTCCCTTTTAATGTCAGCAGTTGGTTATTTATTATGCGGAATATCACAAACATTAGGTGAAATTTATGTTTATCGTTTATTTTCTGGATTAGCTGGTGGCACAATGCCAGTTGCGATATCAATGATACTTGATACAGTACAAGATCCAGCAGAAAGACCAAAATTTTTTGGTCTTGCTGGCGCTAGTATTGGTATGGCCTTTACGATAGGACCAGTTTTAGGAGTACTTGCAGCATTGGCATTTGGAAAACGCGCTGGCTTTTTCGTACCAACCGCAATAGCAACTATCATATTATGTATGGCATTTTTCAGAGTAACAGAAACACACCCATCTGCTGGTATCCTTGGACTCAGACCAAAATGGATGGACGAAAAGTTCGGGGTAGTAAAAAAATCAAAGGGAAAAGCTGCGAAAATGCCTAAAACTATTTATCATATGTTTCTGAGTTTCTTTTTTGGCTCAATGGCATTTGGTACATTTAATTCGATGTGTGCACTTGTATTTTTAAGTCTTATGAATTGGGGCACAACCGAGGTTGGTCTTTTTTTGTTTGCATATGGCATAGTGAATATTCCTTTAGCTGCAAATTCAGCAAAAATATTGGAAAAAATGCAATGTGGTAGTAAATCACGTGGAACTGGTTATTTAAATACATTGTATGGATCAGGTTTTTTACTTGCCTTGTATTTAGCTATATTTTCTTATGTTGCAAATACTTTCATCCAGTTCTTATTAATGATTCTTTTGTTGCCAGCAGCAATGTCCGCTAAAAATCCATCCTATAATTCAATTGTTGGTTTAGTAGTACCTGTTGAACAACGTGGTGCAGCAAATGGTTTGGTAAGCGGCGCCATGTCTATTGGCATGGGATTAGCCCCATTTATAGCGGGTCCGATATTTGTTTCTGATGTTTTAAAACAAACTTATACATATGGATCTTTCTCACATTTGGTTTTTTGGTTAGGTGCATTCTGTGCATTTATGGAATTTTTCATCATAGCAACATTAATTCGACCAGTTGTATTAAGTAAAGAAAAAGAGGCTGAAGAAATAGAAAATAAGAAGAAAAATAAAACAAAATTAAGAAAGAAACGAGATAGTTTAGTTGTTGCGAAAGAAAGGAAAGAAAGAAATAAAGGCAAAAAGAAGGAAAAGGCACCATCAAGTATTAAGATAGAGATAATCGATTGATGAGAGATGAATAAAAAAAGATCCCTTCGCGTTGTGTGTGAGTTTGGGGGTGTTGTAAAAATATTTTTACGAAAACGTAATTTTTATTAATTTAATTTCGTGTACAATAATATGATATGCATATATATTTTATCATTTATCTATCATATATATAAATATTATACGAGCTCGTATATATATTTTTTTAAATATATGATTTAATTGATTTTTATACGACTCGTATTATATAATCACATTTTTTATATTTTATACGAGTCGTATATATAATTATGTGTACGAGAGTAATCATCTTTACCACATATCATATATCATACGAATATAAGATATCTCACATCTTCGAAACAGCATCATGATTATTAATATTATCCACTAAACTATCCAATTTTCTTTGTGGTAGACATTTTCGACATTCTTCTTCCGTTGGAACACTTGTTTTACCAGCTTTAACTCTTAAAATTGCATCTTCTACTGTTCTTAATGTATCCCAATCCTCTACTGCAGCAAAAAATCGTTGAAGAGTTACATTATTCAATTCAGTACCACGATCACTTTCCCCCATTGCTGTAGATAAAGTTGTTATACCAAACCTCATTAGCCCATATGCAATAAATAAATTGAAATGATATAAAGATAGTACTTTTTCATATGATGTACTGTACCCCCTTTCATCAAAATACATAGTAATCAATTCATTTTCATATTTTCGTCTATCTCCCACTTTCATAGAGCCTGCAAGTAAATACGCAATATCAAATTCACCAGGCGCAGCTTTCATGCATTGTAAATCAATTGGAATCACAGTCCCATCTTTGCTTTTCATGACATTATCAGCTCTCAAATCACCATGGCATACTGTAAAATAATCATTTGTATAATTAAAATAAGAGTAATATTCTGATGCATTTAATGAGTATACTTTTGCTAACTTTGCTATCGGGCTATTTTCAATATCAATAAAAAATGGTTTGGATTTCATTATGTTTAAAAAAACAGGTAAATCTCGCTTCATTCTATTAACTGTGTTTTCTTTTTTTAATGGATCTGTAATTGCAATAGTCCTAATGTTTGGTGACAATAACGTTTCGGCTTGACGAACAAAATATTTATGCAGCTTGCCACTATATTTGATCAATCTCAATGTTTCATCAAATGTTAACCCGGTTATTTGATCTATTTGTTGACAATTTTGACCATTTTCATCGCATAGATCTTCCATTATAATAGTAAAGCGATCAGCACTGTCACGATAATCTAAATAATAAATTTTTGGTATATTTATACCAATATCATTATTTGCTTTTTCAGTATCAATATTTTCATAAAACAAATATTCCATTTTTAATAATGCGGAAGAACGAGATAAAACTCGTTGTGGCAATCCTGTTGGTGTTAATTTACAAACAACAGATGTTGGCAATAGATTGTTTTGTTTCTCCCATTGTAATTTCAAACGACACATCGATGACATCATACCATGACCTACACCAATCATTTCCTTGGATAATAAGTTTGCATGTGGGATTTTTTTAATATTAGCTTTTAAATATGGAGAATTTTGAAAACAATAATTTAATTTCTTTTCTGTTACTTGTTCATATGTCCAAGGTGTAGATTCTACCATTTCGTTTTCCCAGTGAGCGGTTACTTTCGTTTCAAAATCACACCAAAATTGTTGTTTGACATTAAAATCTCGAGATAGTACATCATTTATATTGATATTGAATTGTTCTTTTAAAACGTTTTGTGCAGAATATAATGATGAATGAGAAGAAGAGGAGGATAAATATATCCAGTTCAATAAATTATTATTATATTTTTGCACATTCTTATTTTTTAAATATCTTATTTCATATGGAGTTAAACTGCTTCGTACCTCTTGAACCGCATCGTTTATATTGTTGATAATCTTATCGTTTGACATGTTTTTTCACTGTTTATTTACTGATTTCTATTATCTTGTATTTTATCAACTGATGTAATATGCATCTATAGTTGTTGTTGATATATATGAAGGTATATTAATATATATATGTATAGCTATAAGTAAAAAAAGGTAAGACGCAGAGGAGGCACCACACACCAGCACACCCATCACAGCACAGCTTCGGGCACACACACCACGGCGCGGGCCCCGCCCATTAAATTAATCCAATAATTATTAATAATCGAACAATAAGATGATATATACTACAATACAGAGAATAAATTCAGTATTGTGAGACGACTGAAATATATTAATATATATTCAAGAAAAACGACATTATTCTTATCGATACGATTATAAGTATTAATAATACGTCTTATAAATTAACAATTGCAAAAATAGGGCAAGGATAATATAAATAAAAAGAAATATAGCCATGAATAATAGAATGATGATGGCAATACGTAATAACATTAAAAATAAATATAATAAAAATAGGTTAATAACGATGAAGATGAAAAATAATAATACTATGAAGGCGACTCCTAGGTTGTTTAGTACACATTCAATGACACAATACAAAGATAGTGATGAAGTGCAACAAATTAGACAATCTGTCCGATCGATTTGTGCTGATTTTCCAGGTGAATATTGGAGAGACTTAGATAAGGAGGAAGAATATCCAACAGAATTTGTAAAAGCTATGACGGATTCAGGGTTTTTAGGTATCTTGATTCCAGAGGAATATGGTGGCAGTGGTTTAGGTTTAAAAGAGGCAACAGTTGTTTTGGAAGAAATACACCGAGCAGGTTGCAATGCAGGTGCAGCGCATGCACAGATGTATATTATGGGATCCATATTGCACTCTGGTACAGCAGAGCAACAAGAACGATATTTACCAAGAATAGCTTCTGGAGAATTGCGTTTACAAGCATTTGGAGTGACTGAACCAAATAGTGGTACGGATACATTATCATTGCAAACAAGAGCAACGGAAGATGAAAATGGTGATTTTTTAATCAATGGTTCAAAAATGTGGACTAGCCGCGCAGAACATTCTGATTTAATGTTAGTATTGGCACGTACCGGGGATGGTAGCGAGCCACGTGGCAAACAATTAACAACCTTTTTAGTTGACATGCGTGATCAACCAGGTATGGAAATTAAACCAGTCAAAACGATGATGAATCATAGTTCAACTGCAGTATTTTTCGAAAATGTTGTTGCAAAAAAAGAAAATATTATCGGTGGTATCGGTGGAGGGTTTAAAACTATATTGAAAGGAATGAATGCTGAACGTGTATTAATTGCATCTGAATGTATTGGCGATGGAAGGTATTTTATCGATAAAGCAACTGAATATGCAAGTGAACGTGAAGTATTTGGTCGACCAATTGGTCAAAATCAAGGTATACAATTTCCAATTGCACAAGCATATTGTGAACTAGAAGCTGCTGCTTTAATGGTAGATTTAGCAGCTGAAAAATTTGATCGTGGGGATGATATTGGTGCTGAGGCAAATATTAGTAAGCATCTCGCAGCAGAGGCATCATTTAAATGTGGTGATGAATGTATACAAACATTTGGTGGATTTGGATTTGCTAGAGAATATGATATTGAACGAAAATTTCGAGAAACTCGACTTTATCGTGTAGCACCAATTTCAACAAATTTAGTATTGAGTTTTGTTGGTGAAAAAATATTGAAAATGCCACGTAGTTATTAAAAGAGACTCAAAATTTTAATTATACGTAGCTTTCGTATATCGTAAATTCTCTTCTTTGTGGATAAAAAGAGATTTTTAATTTTTTTTAAATATTGTATCATATGATATATGCATATAAGTGAAATATGTGTGTGATATGATATGATACGTCATATTTTTATGAAATATTGCGATTTTTACGCGAGATATGACTATCATAATATTTTTTTCTATATTAGCTAGAATTAGAAGAATAATAGCATTTAAATATTTATATGATACGGTAATACGAGTACAAACGAGATTTCTCATCATTATTTATTTATAATTTAAAGATTTTATTTACTCATAATCTTATATTTCACTATATAATATGTGTAATTACCACAGAAATAATTAATACTAAATCAAAAATACCACGAAAACTGTTTGTGGGTAAATCTTCATTTTTTAATTAAATTCATTGAGAAATGTCAAATGTAAAAATACGTGCAACATTTTTATCATCTAAATCCATGTTTTTCAATGTGACCTTGTTACCGCTGATTTGAACATCAACACCATCTGGTTTCGTATTAACTTTCGTACCAATTTGCTCTGCGAAATTTGATAATGTCATTCCTGCTGGAATTTCCATTTCAAATTTGCTTACAGTCTGTTTTGTCCAATCCCAATGTTTTCCAGCGATATAAATATGACAAATTAAATTAGAATACCCATGTGCTTTGGTATTCAATACAACAAAAACCAATTTATT
Organism: Stramenopiles sp. TOSAG23-2; assembly: GCA_900128395.1. Taxonomy (NCBI): domain Eukaryota; species Stramenopiles sp. TOSAG23-2. The sequence continues at coordinate 23,525 of LT649333.1, read as the reverse complement.
TGGCGTACGAATTGCTTCATACATTACAGGTTCTCCGGAATCTTGAATTTGTGCACCACCAATACTACCAGTACGAATATATTCTTTTACACCTTGAATTGAATTTAATATTTGTGCAGTTGGTTTTAAATCATGTTGATTGAAATCATCTTGCTTACTTTGGAAAAGTGTAATACCTTTTCCACCTGCAAGAATTGTTTGTGTAATTTGCGAAACGATTTCATTTGCATTTGGTTGATAACTCCATGCATCTGAGTACAATTGTGAATATAACCATGTTGGTAATGGCATATGGTTATTTCTAGTATTTTTTAAATACAAATATGGATAATTCACTGGTAATGGCTTTATTACAGGAACAATGGTAGGAGCACATGCACCGATATATGCATCCATTCCTTGTATATCTGTAATTCCACTATATGAACCAATATGTGAATTTGTTTTTCCACCTTGATATGTTGGAAGTTGTGGGTATGCATCGTTCATTTGTTTTGGATCTGTATCCCTTAAATTATTATTCATATCACCATCAACTTCATCACCTATGTAAATGGCTGCAATTTTTGTTTGATTTTTCGTATTACTGATTTCTTTTGCTTTTAACATTATTGTAAATGGTAAATCTTTTTCCGCCAAAGAATCTGCAGTAGCTGCTTTATCACCACATTGATCATGGCATAGAAAAATACTATCGATACCTAGCGATTTGATGGTATCATAATCTTTTTCGTTTGTTTTTTCTGCACCGGGTATTGGACAATCATCACTGTTTGGCCATGCTTCGATTGGAAATCTTTCTGGAATGACACGCCCACCATATCCCATCGAATTATCATAGGTAACCGACCAAATTCTTCCTGGTGTCATTGCAATTGACTGTTTAAATGAAACAATTGTAGTATGATTGCTTGAAACTGTTATCGGTTTTCCTGTCGTTGCAACGCCATTAATTGCATAGTTATTTAATGTTCCACTGCCACTAAAATGAACAATAAAATCAAGACCTTGATTTGCAGTTGTTGCATATGTAACCGTAACTCCAGGTTTTACAGTTACTTTCACATTCCCTTGATAACATTGACCTTTGTCATCACTTACTTCCACTTGTAATGTTGGAGTATCCGAGCTATCCAACCATTTTGTATTTCTTGAATGAAATAATATCCACAAAACGTTACTTTGTTTGTCACTGTGATATCTTGCCCAATCAAAATATGTAAAATCAGGAGGATTTTTATCATCCTTGTCATATGGCAGATTGGTAGCTTCCTGCGAATTGATTTTGATGGATTTAATACCATCTAAATTACAACTTGATCCTTGTAATACTAAATTCACACGCCCACCATCAGTTGGCGTAGTATATGATTTCAATGATTCATGGTAATCTTTCAAATAAAAATCTTTACGATAAGATCCAGATAATGTTCCGGTAGTAGCATTTGCATGTACAAACAGAATAGCCAATAAAGCAATGGTTACAATTTGTATTGATTTCATTGTTGTTGTATAGGTTGCTTGTTTGTTTTTTTTTTCCAACTGATATGAAAATTGTATATTCCTGTTTTTTATATTGCTTTTGTCTTTTGAATATTCCCTTGATGCTGAAACTATTTTATAAAAATTAAAATAAAAAATTCAACAATTGCACAATTTAGAACAATAACAAGCAACACAACAAAAAAAACTGTGGGCGAAGAGAATGAAAACTGGGGTGTTGCTGAAAATAAGTTTTTTTTCTGTCGTTAACATATTCTACTTTAACCTTAAAATAAAACACATTTTTGTTTCTCATTTCATGCACTCATCATCATTCATCTTCCCCTTCCGACAAATCATCAAACATTTCATCATCTACATTAAACAATTCACCTTTTTCTTTCAATGCTTGTATCTCCTCATTATCTTCCACTTCATCGGTGCCATATAATTTCTCATACAATCGTTGATGTTCGGTTAGATCTGGCCACAATTTACCATATGGCAATTTGCGTGATTTGCGATATAACGTTGGTACAATACGATTGTATTTTTTAGTAACAGTTAAACTTTCTAAATCACCTCTATTAGTACATAAATCTAAAATGACATGTGATTTACGTTTACGTGGTGGGCGTATTGCACGTCCATAGATATCAAATGTATCAAGTGCTAAATTTTGAAAGATAGATTCTGTTTCAAAATTACTTTTTTTTTGCAATATTAAATATGAAAAATATTCCATTTTATAATAGGATGAATATGGTGTTTCAACACGTATTGGAAAGCGACATATTAAATTAGGATCAATACCATAATATGCCATTGGACATTCATACATATGTGGACATGGTGCTATAATATTTGCATCATTTAATTGAATTCCATTATTATTTTTTCTTTTCCTTTTTTTCTTTTTATGTTTTTTATTTTTTGTTTTACTATGTGGCATATGTTTTGTTTCATGATCAGCATGATCATTGTCTAAAGTAAAATCAATTCGATCATTACTAGTATCTGTAATTTGATCATTTTTCATCCTTCCATCTTCCATATCTTTTACTAAATCATCTAAATCATTATTCTCCTTTCCATCTATTGCTAAATTTCGAACTTGTGAAATAATACCAAAACCAAATGGTGTACCTTCTTCAATGACAACTAAAACACCATCATCAGATAATTTTTCCCAACATAATTGCACAGTAGCATTTTGTGCACTTTGTGTCGGTAGATCACTTAATGTATATGATATTACAGCCATATCATATTTTTTATTTTGTTCATGTTCTTTCTCAAAAACATCACGAATAGAATGTTGCCATGTAATAGATTTTGATAAATGTTTTATTGGTTTACATAGTTCTTTACCGATATCTTGCATAGCCATTGATTCTTCAATATATGTATATTGTATTGGTTTTACATTGTTATTACTATTATTTACATTTTTTGTTTTCGTATCATCGTCATCATCGTAATCATAAAACGCACCATTTTCATCAAATACTTGATTTACTGCCCAATGTGTTTGTCCAGGACCAGCACCAAAGTCTAAAACTTGTTTTGGTTTAAAATGTGGTAATCTTTCTTTCAATTCATTATATACATATTCTTGAACGTTATATATTGGTGCAAAACGAAATGCGGTATATGCTGTAGATTCTTTACGTCCATATGTAATTGTATTATTATTATTATTATCATTTACCTCCATTCCTCTTGTCATTTTTGCATCATTATTATTATCATGTTTATTATTTTTCTCATTACCATTCTCCACAATTGTTTCTGCTGGATTAAATATATTATTATAATCTCTTTGCAATGTTTGCAAGGATGTTGGTAATACACGTTCTAATGAATGTTTCAAAAAATTTGGCAATATTTTCACAGCTGCCATGTTTATTATTGTTCTGAAGAGTAAACGTGTTGAAAATGTTGTTGTTGTAGAAACATTCCGTATTGATGATAATTAATATATATCTATATGTTATATTGTGTATTATTATATATTCTATTTATATATGATGTATTTGTTCGTGCTATTAAGATTATAATTTATAAAATACTACATTTTTGTATGTTGTTGTTGTGTTGTTTTCTTCTGGAAAAAGATGCCAGAATGAATACCACAGGTAAATATAGAATGATGAATAAATATATAGTACACAAAAAAAAATAATGAACCACAAAGAAAAATAGATCGAAATATAAACAAACGTAACAGAAAAAATCACTGACGTAATTAATTAAAGAACAATAAGGCAAGATTTATATAACAAATATTAACCAAAACTAATTATAACATATCGTGTGTTTAAAATATACATTTGCAAAAAAAAAACAAATAATGAAAAAAAATAATATTTTAATTATACTTTTTCTCCAAGTATTATTTATTGCTAGTAGTAAAGCAGATTTTGATGGTATTGATGAAAAATGTTCAGCATGTAATGCTATTATTTATGAATTGGATCGTGCCTTGCGCTTTGAAATCAAAGGCAGCGCGATACAAACTGGACGGTTAGATTCAAGAGGAAAACGTGTTGGTAAAAAAACGAATTATGAAGTTAGTGAGTTACGAGCAATATTAATTATGGATAATTTATGTCCACAGTTACAACATTATGGTAAAACTGTTATGGATGATGGAAGATCGAAATGGCAAAGAATTAATTATGCCGAAGGTGATGTGCATATTGATGGTACAATGACTATTGGTGGTGCACAAAGTCATACTGAAGGCCAACAATTGAAAGTTTGGTGTGATGCCATGGTGGAAAAATATGAAGAAGAATTTGAAAAAGCAGTACAAGCTGGACCAGACGGTTTAAATGAAAAATTATGTGTGAATGGTTTAAGAGTTTGTGCACCAGATGGGAAATCACCTGCGTTACCAGCACCACCAACATCGAAAAAAAAGAAACAGTCCAAGAAAAAACGTAAATTAACTACAGAGGAGAAAGAAAAAAAGAAATTAAATAAGCAACATATTGATTTACGAAACGAATTAGAACGTGTCAATCGTTTAAAAGATGGAAAAATAGCAGAAAGAAATAAATTGAAAGAAGAAATTAAATTATATAAAAATCAAGCTCAAAAATTAAAGGATAAATTAAAAATAGTTGAAAATGATATGTCAAATCGAGGGATGGAATTGTAAACAATTATGATAAATAAAAAAAAAGCGTGTTGTGTTGGAAAAAACTAAATCGGCTTTATAGCTGATTGTTCTGGTGGTATTAAATGTATTCCACAAGTTGGATGTGAAATTAATAAATAATAATACCGGTAAATTAAAATATTTTTACCATTTATTGAAATTATTTTTATTATTATATTATTAATACATATCTCCTACCTGCAACACCTCAGTTCAATATTCAAAAAAAAAAAGAAGAAAAAGATATATAGATACCTAGTAATTTATCTACCTATTCATCACATCTATCTGTATATATAATTATCAACCCACTTTATATATATGAGAATGTCATTACAAGTATTGTTATTATCATCATTAATTTTATTTATATTAAGCAAGAAGATAAATGCAACTATTCTTCGTATTGATAATACCAAAAATGTAATTTATTGGCGTAATAACATGGAATATGTCCAAGTAGAAGCATATGGTAAAAAAGATTCTATTCGAGTTCGAATGACAAATGGGCGCAGTTTAGGCATTAATGAGAATGCACTTGGTGCTATTTTAAGAACACCAGAAGTAAATGATGTTAATTCTGACGATGTAAAGCTATACATAAAAAATGGTAATGGCACTATTATTAATAATTTAATCCATGCAACAATTTATCCAATTCTCAATTGTTGTTCTGGTAATACTCCTGGACCAGATGGCATTCGTGCTATGGCATTGGAATTTAAACGGAGCGATACAAACGAGATTCTATTAAGTGAGCATTATCCTTTACATGGTGTACCTGCTCGTGCTTTGCGTGCATATGCTCGTGGTTCTGGTGATTTAATTAGTGCAACAATATCTTTTAATGGCAACAAAAACGAAAGATTATATGGATTAGGACAACATCAAAATGGTAGATTAAATCAAGCTGGAATGGTATTAGATCTAGAACATTTTAATACAGAAGTTTCAATACCATTTTTATTATCAAGTCAGAATTATGGCTTTTTATGGAACGTTCCATCACGTGGTAGAGTGGAGCTTGCATCTGGTACACAACCAGGCGGTCGTACAAGGTGGGTTGCATCTGCAACAAAACAAGTTGATTATATGATATTTGCTGGAGAAAATTCGTTCGATATCATGGAAAGATATGTAGAAGCAACTGGTCATCCACCACCATTTCCAGATTATGCACTTGGTTACTGGCAATGTAAAAATAGATATGCAAATGAAAAAGAACTTTTAAATGTTACCAAAGAATTCGCCTTGCGTGAATTGCCATTATCAATTATTGTCATTGATGCTGATACAGAATTTTCCCCACATGTCGGAGATTGGAAATTGAATTCCAAAGATTGGCCGTAAGTAAATTCTATATTCCCTTCAAGTTGTAATATCCTCTTCTAACATATCACTTATTCATAATGCTACTATACTATGCTTCACAGAAATCCAAAAAAAATGTACGAAGAAATAGAATCATTAACGGGTGCGAAATCCATGGTGAGTGTATGGCCAACAGTAGAAGAGGCATCTGATAATTTTGAAGCATTAAATGACGAAGGATTATTTGTTAGTACAGAAACAGGAGGATGTGCTGTTGGCTTCCAATTGGCTAGAGATGCAAGAATAGTTGATCAATTTCATCCAGATGCTAGAAGTTATTTTTGGAATCAACTGAAAACAAATCATTTAGATAATGGTGTTTCTTTATTTTGGTTAGATGCAAATGAAGGAAATGGAAATTTAGGCGAAGATAATCCTTTTCCATCTGCAGATGCACAATTTGCACAAGGTAGTTTAAATGAAATTGGTTTGATGTATCCATTTGAGGAACAACGTGCTGTTTATGAAGGATGGCAAGAGAGCAATAAGTCTGCCATTCCAATCATGCTATCTCGTAGTGCTTGGGCTGGATCTCAAAGATTTGGCGCAGGTGTATGGAGTGGGGATACACGTTCAAACTTTGAAAATTTGTACAATCAAGTACCTGCTGGAATGAATATGGGTATGAGTGGTATCTCTCGATGGACGTTTGATATTGGAGGCTATATTGGTGGAAATAACAGTGACCCAGAATTTCAAGAATTAGTTGTTCGATGGTTTCAATTAGGAACATTTGTACCAATTATGAGAATGCATGGTGCCAGGGAATGTACTGCAGAAGAGAAAGGTTGGTTTCAAGATTGTCCAAACGAACCTTGGTCTTTTGGTAAAGAAAATTATGCCATTTTAAGTACTATGATACATACACGTGCAAAGATGAAAACATATCTACGAACAACTATGGACCAGGCAAGTAAAACTGGTCGTCCACCAATGCGCCCATTGTTTTTTGATTTTCCAAATGATTTGAATGCAATTATTATTGAAGATCAGTATATGTTTGGTGATGACTTAATGGTAGCACCTGTTTTATCATATCAACAACGTTATAGAGATGTGTATTTCCCAGGTACAAGTACTGATAAATGGATTAATTTTTGGAATGAACAAGAGACGTATAATGGTGGTGCTATGGAAAAGAATATGTCTGCTCCAATCGATATCATTTTAGTTTTTCGTAGAAGTTCAAGATAAATTTATTTTTAAATGACCAGCCGTATGATATGATATATATATATGATACGACGGTTTGTATCATAATGTGTGTGTGTGTGTGTGTATTCATATACGAGTAAATTTTTCATATTATTATACGTATATTTAATTCATATTAAATATTTGATATGCAGATCATACAAACGAGTATAATATGATATGAACTATATATAATATATATGATTTAAAAAACTACGAATATACGTATAAAAACTATCTTCTACGCCTGTCTTTAATCCTTGCATGAGGAATATATTTTTTCATTGTTTTTCTTCTGTGACCTTTTCTCTTTTTTTTTCGTTTCTTTAATTTTCGTTTTTTTAATTTTTTAGTGCCCATGAAAGGTGTACTTCTTTTTAAACGACGCCGACGAGCATCATTACTGTACATGCCAGGGGTCATGCCAGGGGTACCATCCATGTTTTGCATATATGCTCCACCAATCTCAGGATCAATGTAATCATCTGGTTGACACCTACGGCAAGTACATGCGCAACCACCTTTTATAATATCCGCACTGTAATGATCTTCAAGGCACAACTGCTTTTCAGCTTCGCAACTTTCAAAATCATCCCATGCCTCTGTTAAAGGGTTTCGATAGCGACTATCGCCACTAGGCAATTCAAACTCATTCACACAATTACTAGTGACGCTTTTACAAGAAGCGCCGAGAGCCGCTTCATCATTTATGTTTTCAAAATTCGGATTACTAACTGTATTATCATCAATAGTTGCATGGGCTTGGTACAATGTACAATATGGATCTTCCCAATACTCTTCCGAATTTCCATCTACATCATAACGCACACCTTTTTCAATGTAGCAACGCCTAGTTATTTTAGCACTGCCAAATTCTGCTGATGTCTCATCAGTTTGCCTTAACTCACCCCAATGTGAAAATTCAAAATACGATCGTTGACCAGCTTGTACGATTACTTCACCAGTGTTCTCCTCACTTTGTGAATGTGATGTTGTACCAAATTCAAAGGAGCTTTGCTCCAATTCCATATACATTGATCCATCACATTCCCCACCATTCCCCTTCTTAAAGCATAATTTTCTTAAACAATCATCCGACTCAGGATTATTACATTCTTTCAATCGTATTTCTACATTCATATCAACATTACCATATGTTGATGGATAAATTTGTTCCGGGTCATATATCTTCAAACATTTTCTGCCATATATCGTCATTTTAATTTCCACTCCATCAATACTATTTTCATCATGCAAAACAGTGTCGTCTCCTTCCGTACCAACACATATTTTAAATTCTGGCACCTGATCCTCAACACAATATTCACAAGATAAAGCGCAACCAAGCTTCAGTTCAGCTGTATGGTCAGAATCACGGCAATCACCTTGACTGACATGCTGCTCACAGCCAACAAACCACGGTGGTTCCGACAGATGTCTTGGATGATCATGGGCAACTTCATAACGATTAAAGCAGCCATCTTCGACAGGATTATAGCAATCGCCATACACAACATCAAACTCTAAGCCAAAGAGATTTATATACTTTGCAACGCATTGTTGATTTTCAGTTGCAGCAGTGTTTACATCATCATCAACATCGTCGTCTTCGTCCGTATCAGTAGCATCACAGCCACATGTAAATTGGCAATTTTCTTTTACCATGGGATTATCATGACAAGCCCCAGCTTCGTCTTCGCAGCTTGTAAAATCAGACCATGGTTTACTTCCTGACGTTTGTAGTTCCTTATCCCATACGTTATAACAATTTCCATTACTATACGAAGTTCCGGTTGGATTTGCCAGATCATTTAACCCAACGTTGCCCCCAGGCTGTACTGTTACATCTGTTACGCCTTGGTTTACAGATAAGGCATTCCCGTCAGTTGGTGTATCGACATTTTGCTTAGATGGACATCCAGTTGCACCACATAACTCATTACCACAACCCATTTTGAATGCAGCAGCAGTGACTACCTTCTTATCTGTTGCTGTTGCAGTAGACCAGCGATTGTATAGAGTGATTTTATTAGGCGTCCCACTAACCTTCCCATTTTCATCTACACAAATTTTAGCTTCCCATAGTTGTTTTCCATCGGGTCCAAGTGACATAACGTTTTGTGTTGCATAACATGTAGCCGGTGCATTTTCTGTATTGGCTTGGTCTACATAGTAATCACCATCCGTCTTCTCTTCTCCCAGGGACTGTTGTTGTTGTGAATTATCTTGTTGTGAACCAGAACTGTCACTCTTGTCACATGTGCAGCAAGTCTTTTTACAATATAATTTTAATCTTGCATTGCCAGAGCATGCATCGAATCCCTCATCTTCGCATGATACAAAATCGGCCCATGGGAATGCCGGTGTTGAGCCAGGAGCGCCTTCGTCATATGCATCTATACAATCAGCAGGTTTATTGTTACAATCAGTTTTCAGCTCTTTTGCCAGTGTATCAAAGTTCAATTGCCCAGATTCATATTGCTGATCCAAAGTTAACGCATTTGCATTGTACGCAGCATTTACAACTTTCCCACTAGTAGGGGTCAAAACACATGTTCCTTGATTAGTTAAAGTATACCCAGGATTACAGCCCGCACATGCATTATCACGAAAACTCGATTTATCGGTAACACAAGATCCACATTCTGAACCTTTACCAACATGACACGTTTTACAGTCATATTTTGAAGGATCACTTTTGGATTTAAAGGCAGTATACGTTTTATTGTTGCATTTCCAAACATGATTCTTTCCTTGTTTTTTATACGTCGTAATCGAAGCAGCGCCACATTCCAACGTTGTGCAAACGCATACTAGTAATTCATGAACATTATCATTTCCACTATCAATACATGTATTTTTAAGGTATGGATGTACAGCCCGCACTTTAATTCTATACAAGCCAGCTTTTGCATGCTTTGGAACAGCAATTGCAAATGAGCTGGCACTTCCATCAATACCAGCATAGGCATCGGATTGGAGACCCCATCCAGCAGCGGAATCATCGGCTTCCTCTGCCATCATACGACCCTTATCAAACGTTCGGAGCCTCCTACGAGTCCCATCATCATCGTCATCACCAACCATTTGGTATTGTGTTTGATTCTCGTTTGCCAATGGGTTATCATCTGCTTCATTGTCTTCATTATTTTCAACATTATCAACAACTACTGGCCTGTCCGACCAGACCACCGTTTCAAGTTTCCATCCTACTTTTTCATCGTCGTAATTTGCATCTGCTTTGCATTTCAAATTGTCTGTAGATTTTAAAGTACTACGAACGACAAAAACAGTTGGATACTTGTCTGTATTTGTCCCTTCAAATTTTGTCTTTTCCAGCAACTCGGAATTTCCCGTATTTCCATAAACAGTGCTCTCCCCGCGTGCCAATTGAAGTTCAAATTCACCATTACTAGGTGGGTTTCTGTGACAAGTATTTGGATCTCTTGGTGTCCTAAAGGTTTTTGGCCCTACTATTATAAGATCATCTATTTGATTATCTTCAGGCATAAGTGTTCCATCATTGTTCCAACCATATCCCGAGCTACTAAAACTACCTTGGGCACACCACATCCAATATTCACTGTCGTATTTTAATTCAAATTCTGCTACATCGGCCCTCCTTTGATCCACTTCTGGATCTACGCAATACATCATTGGTACCTTGCAATGCAAACTCGTGCAACCTGGCTGCCCATTTGCTAATGCACCATTTGCGTAACACCCTTTTTTAAACCATCTGCGTCCTGGCAACCCTGTGAACATTTCATAGGTAAGAGGAGTGTTTGCATATGCGAATTGACTAAGCGTTTCTGACAAGACTCCACCACCATCAATACTTGGCCGATCTGCACCTTTTCTTGTGATGTAACAACCTGCTAAGTTATCTCGGTTGAAAGTTACATTTACTTTAATAGACGTTAAATTTTTATTTGGAAAAGAAACGCCAATTTCACCAATTTGTGCTGGTTTAGCTTTGGTTGTAAAAGTCAAATGTGCAATCTCCGCCGGACCTTGTCTACCAGCTTCCTGCGCGCAATATGCAACATACTGCGTTTCTGGTTGTAACACATTGTGAAAGGCTCTCCGCAATAAACCCGGTTTTTCATACTTTCGTATAAATGCAGGGTATGACTCCGCATGTGTATGCCACCCCATTTTAGGATAGAAACCTTTATTCGGGTCTACCACTGGTCCATTTGTCGTACCAAACGTTGCATTTCCAGCGCCCAAGCCATTTAATACCTGCCAAACATTTGGTGGGTTTGATAATACACTTGGATTATAAATTTGACAGGTTGCTGCAGCTAATTGGCATTCCTCAGTTGCTGGATATGGCGATGTATAACCTTCTACATCATTCAACCATATGCTGAATCTATTTCTGTTTACACAAGATTTTGGCAAGCTATATCCTTTAAAATCTACATCCAAGCCGACACTATCATGCGTTAATGCATGGCGAAAATTCCATGATGTGAATCTATTGTCAAAGATTTCAAAATTTGCTTGACTATTCAAATTGTTATCTAGAGACAAACATGAAGGCTTGTTTTCATATTTAAGTTTCAACGTATTGTTCCATGGTTGAGGCTCCACGGGCACATTGTTACAACTTCCTTTACCAGAATTTTGAAACCACTTGTTGTACTCATCGACACATAATATTAACTCATATGTGTTTGTACTGGCACCGTTTACATCAGCTTCATCCTCAGGCGCCATGAGATGATCAGCATGTTGAGTACGTATATATATACGATACATACCTTTTTTTGTTCCTTTTGGTATCCCAAAATGCATGGCTGGAGCAGCTTTTAACCCTGGACACGCTGCTCTAACAGACCCGGCTTCTTCAAACTCCCACCCACATGGAAGATTTAATACCCTAAATGTCATAGGGCGAACGGGACATGCCAATGAATCACGATTTTGCGTTGCTTGTGTTTGAACATAAAGTATCGTCTCAATCCGTGGGTCATGGTACCAAGATAAATATTCTGCTGTATGATGTTGCACCCATGTAGGAAACTCGCCAGCTGGTGCACGGTATCCGCTCGGGAGCATGTTGTATTTATTTGGTAACCCCGGCTCACCCATTACTTGTTTACCTTTATTACTCCAGTACGAAGCTGCTCTTTCAGTCCTTGTACCTTTCCCAATACTGACTGGATAAAACTGAGCCACAACTGTACTCTCTATAGTAGGCGGATAAGAGACACATCCTGTTGGCCCTGTCAACTCGACACTAAATTGGACACCAGTAGCAGTTTTGGACACATCGTAAAATGTTGTCCCAGTTTCTACATCTGTCCAATTAGTACCAAATTTAAGAGTAAAATTTTTCCAATTTGCCCATGCATCAACATTGTTGTCCCATGGATTTGCTTTTATAAGTTCCGTGCCGTACGTACTTATCCAAAGACCATCAACCTGGTAATCTTCCAGTGTTGAATCGTAAGATGTTTTCTCCTTATATTCAATTACGATTGGAGCAAGGCATGTGTATAATGCATTGGATGGTTTTAAAATTGCAATTTTAGGAACGTTTGGGACAGTTGAAGCATGTGGATATATCTGTATATTTTTCTCGTTTGACGTTATAACTTTCATTTCAGTATCTTTATTCATCCAACCAGCTCTTAATCTAGGTTGCGCCCCCAAACCGTAGTTATTACTATTACCAGTTCCTATAACATCATATCGATTACCGTACTTTTTAATCGCACATTGTCGAAAATTGGTAAGGCCATCTTCACAACGATATTGATTCATATGGTACTTCAAACCTATACCATGCATCATTTCATGAATATATGTCTTTGCATTTTTCCAGTAACCTGTGGTGTTACGATGTGACATTGTTATACGTACAGGATTTACACTTCCGGCAGCACCAGCCATAGGACTGCATTCTTTAGTATAATAAATACGAACAACAACATGGAAATCTTTTTCTTTAATATTATTATCGCTGTATACTTTTTCAATGTTATTATCGCTTGAATAGTGATATAGACCTTCAGTGTTGCAATCACCATTACTATCTTTTTCCGAGTGCATAGTATGTTCATGATAAATAAAAGTCGGTTTGACACCAAATTTGCCATAACTTGCCCAACTTAACCATTCATTCACCTTCGTATTATACCAATGTTCAAACAAACTTTGATCTAATGCATTTTCTGCATTCATATTTTTCCAACTATATACTTGGACAAGAATTTTTGCATCATGGCCAATTAATGGGACACCATTACTTGCAATACCACCGATCGATTCAAATGGGTCCTGTTCTGGTATTGGACTCGGATTGCCGCCAAGTCTACGACGAAACGGATTAAATTTTCTTCTTTTACTTTTGCTAGAAATAAAGTCTTTCTCATGTTGATCTTTCTGATGGTTTTTCACGAATGCTTTTCGCTCTACAATACTTTTCGGCGAATCATCGACACTGCATAGTTTATTTCCTTCATCGCACATACTGCTCCCACAGTCAAAATCTCTTTTGCATTTTTGTTCAACTGCACAACGACGTGGACATGTAGTACCACCGCAATCAATATCTGTTTCGTCACCATTCTGAATACCATCTAAACATCGATATGTTGATGTTGGTGATTTTACTTTTGATCCTTTCACAATCCCATCGTTATCTACCATTACTTTTATTGGACGATATTTATCTAAATAATCTTGTACATGTACCGAAGGCATAATCAAAAATCTATCCTTGTTATTACTTATTGTATCTCCAGCTTTAACTTCCAATTTGAAAGCTTGGTTCAGTTGTCTTTTCTTCCATTTTTTAATATGATTTATACGATGAACACTTTTTCGCTTTGGATGCTGTAAAGCATGTTTATTCAACAAATTAACATCAATTGAAGTATACTTATGGTGACGGGCATTCATCTTCAAACCACGGCGTCGTATGCGATGAGAATCGTGAGTCAATCTCCTCCGCACGCTATTATCAGTGCCATCATGCGCATTGTCTTGTATTAAAATAGAATTACCACATCCCCTTTCATACGTCGGATTGGTTAAAGTTAAATGTTGGTGCGATTCACATTCAAGAACATTTTTATTTGTAACATTCATAATGACACGGCCATCTGTACTCAATTTAGCTTTTTTAGAAAAATTACGGAAATTTTCTGGGGTCATTACATATTCCAATTTCTTCCCTAATTCAATATTTTTAACTTCAATCGTCTCCATGTTTTTTTGTAAAGTATTATCATATTGGGTTTTCTTTAACAACGTTACGATTTCATCATGTGTATTAAATACATGATACAAAACATGTGGAACCTTTTTGTATTTTGCATTCAGCGCAAATGGATAAGATTGGCATAATGGATTCGATGCATCGGCGACCGGATCGCATTTCGTATACTCTTCATAGATTACGACATATTCATCATTAACAGTATTTCCTACAATATTACTGCTTGAACCGGCTTCACGGCATTTTTGCTCATCTGCCGTCCATTGCATACCTTGTGGGAGCTCATCTGCATATAAAATGGTTTCGACGTTACAACCAGAATTATAATCAACCGTATCTTTCAGCAACCATTCGCTTCCATCAGTTAGAAACGTAGGCGAATCAACATTCCAATTTTGCCATGGAACCAGAATATCGTTTAAGCCTTGTAATTTCACAGCGCCTTGATCAGTTTGAAAGATAACTTCTGGTGGATTAACATGGACTTCAACGCTCGAAATGGATAAAGCAAATTCTTGTGGTTGCTGCCAACCACTACCACTGCTACAGGTTCGTTTAAAACTAATATCGGCAATACTGTCTAAAACGTTATTCGGCAAACATGCTGTCGCTTTAAATTTCCATTTTTTTTCTGTAATTGTTTGAGCATTAAATTGAGATTGAGTTTGTCGATTGTCCCCAGTCTCTTGAAAATTCTGTTGGGTCATTGACTGCGTATCTAAGTAAGGCTCAGATCCATCTATGCAAAACTGCATCTTTTCACAAGTTGATTGCCATAGATTTTCGTCCTTTTCAATGTTAGCTTCAACATCAGCTTCTGTAAATGTGTTTGGATCGTGTTGGTAATGCGTTGGATCCAAATACCACGCATCGTCTGGACAACCTAATGGTAACAGAGTACGTTCATTGCATTTAATTTTTACTCCGTTACCCTGTTGCATATCTGCTGCATCGACTTGTTGTAATTTGCGGCCATTAGCATCAAGCCGTCTTGTTTGTGATTTTGTCCGTGGTGTTAACGTATAACCAGGAACAACTTGAAATGAATTACCTACTGCTCTCGTCTCCTTCGTAATTTCAATGCCAGCAATAGTTAGACCCATGAGTATTCCACATACAGACAGAAAAGCAAAACACGTAAGGGCAATTATCAATTTTAAACTTTTTATTTTTTTCTCGTCCGCTTCTAATACCTTGGCCATTTCAGTCAATTCCCATAAAGTAACGACGCCATCGCCATCTTTGTCCGCATCAGATAACAGTTTAATTAATAGCTGATCTTTATCGTCGTCTCCAGGTCTTTTTTTTAAGTCGTCCATAATATCTTGAATTTTAAAACCAAGTGGTATGCCATCATGACCACCCATGGTCATAGTATGTTTTAATGATTTTTTTTTCTCAATATTGATTTCTTCTCCAAGGGTATCCTCATCAACAGTAACAACGTCTTCGTCGAATATACCATCATCGTCGTCATCATTGTTAGCATTAGTCAGTTCAATGTTTTTCCCGTCTTTCATTGGATTATCAACCATAGTAACTTTATTATCACTCATGCTGTTGATAATAATGCTGTACTACTTTTACTTTTTCTTTTTTGAATGATAATTATTATTATTATTTCTTTTTTGGAATAGTTTATGTATATATGTATGTATATATAATGGAAATAAATATGAATATAATATATATATATATATATATATTGTTCTAAAATTGTATCTCCTCAACACATGCACACATCAATATATAAATCCAACAATAAACCATGATGTATTGTGTATTTATATTGGTATATATTAAAATTTGAATGGATTCTATCTTCAAATCTAGCGTCTAGCGTCTAGCGCTGCTGGAATACTGCTATTCAGTCGCTAATTAATACAGTATTTGAAGTAGAGGATATTAGTATTTTAATTTGTTTCTGTGTTCTAGAATAGGTAAGCTATAGAGCAAATACCATTGTAAATTGAATAAACGAGATCTCCCAGATCTTGAAATTTTCACCGGTTGATTTAGTATGGGAATACTAGCCGGGCTAGGTGTTATAATTTATTGCTACACGAATACTCATTATTAATTAACCACGGATTGTGCTATAGAGCCATCAGGCTCTAGATAGAGCTAGAGCTATAACCAGGCTATTACCAGCTAACCAGCTATCCTTAAGGAGGCAGGCCAGTCCTGTGTGGCAGTGTGTGCGATTATTATTGAAAAGAAGAAAGAAAGTATATCATATAGGAAAATTAAGAGTGTCTAGAGGAGACGGAATATACATTATGTACATACAAAATAAAATAACAAATAAAAATGGAGAAAAAATTTATAAGATATGATGAGCAATATACAAGATTAAAATTGTTGTATAAAAATACATTCAAGAAGAAACAAACGTCATTAAAAATATTAATTCTACATGGATTTGGCTCCACCGCTGAAAGTTGTAAAGAACAGATTACACCTCTTTTTGATAGTTTAAATGAAACATGTGAATTACATTTTGTAAATGGAATGCATGATGTACCGCAACTTTTGGCATTGATGTTTGGCAGTTCAGCTGGTAATGCATGGTGGTCTATGAATCCATCGATGCAAGGTGAGGGATATAATGAATCTTTAAAACAATTGATTCATATATTGGAAAAAGAACCAAAAAAAAATAATATAAAACATTTCGATGGAATTATTGGATTTAGTCAAGGAGCTGCTATGGTTGGAATGTTAATTGCAGAACAAGCTATTCGAAAAAAAACATGGTTTAAATTTGCATGTTGCATTTCTGGATTCATACCGAATAATGAAAGAATGGCAAAAAAAATCAATGATTTATCGTCATCCAAAGCCAATAACAATGTCTGTCCATCATTTCATGTATTTGGGTTGGGAGATGTTATTATTCAACATGAAAAATCAAACAATTTGGCAAAGCAATTTGAAGGTAGTTTTATTTGTAAACCACATGAAGGTGGGCATGAAATTAATGTTACAAATCCAAATGTATTACATGCTTTTCAATTTTTTATAAGAAAAGTTTCCAAGCTTTGTACGTCGACTTAAGATTTGTATGTGTGTTGTGTGTGCTGTGTGCGTAATCCAGGTAATTTGGAAATGAATGTTAATAATGAATGTGTGTAAAAAAAAAGATATTTATTGAAATTATAATAAATTATATAGCAACTCTATACAAATAAAATAATAATATAATAAATAAATTTTGTGGAAAATGTTGTTGGAAAAACACCACTTTTCACCTTAAACATACCCTTTCGATTTATTATTAAGGGAATCAAACATCAATACATAATACCTGCGGAGAACGTTACATATTAGGAAAAAAAAAAAAAATAAAAAAAATATATACATGCAGGTATACTTTATTAAAAAACATTATATAGTCTATTAATAATTAATATAAATAACAATTTTTCTATAGTATATATAATTTTAATTGATACTACTTCTTATTGGTATATTGTCAATGTTATAGACATACATAAAGGTTATTAACAAATAGAGAACTGCCATCATTTTTATTTTGTTACAAAAGAGATATAGAAATAGAAAAAGATGGCATACTTTGGAACAGATGATGCAACTTCATCTGACGATTTTTTAGCTAGATTAGAAGCAAAAATTAATAGTATTGGTATTACTAAGACACCTAGTCCGACGCATCAAGAGGAGGAAGAACAAGAGGATAATTATAAAGTAAATAATAATGATAATGCCAAAACCAATCTCAATATATCAACCTTTGAATCACCTGGTTTAAAATCACCTGCCTCTGTTGGTACGTTATTAAATGATGATTTAAGTTTAGATGGAATACCAGGTTTTGAAGATGATGATAATAATAATAATAATAAAAAAGATGATGTTGAAGAGGAAGAAGAAGATTTATCATTTTTATTGACACCAGAATTGAAGAAATCGTCGAGAAAAAGACTTGTTAAAAAAATTAAAAGCAATAGTACGAAAAAGAACAATAATACTACTACTACTTTATCAAAAGTTGATGCAACACCCCAAAGAAATGATTCAGATAAAAAGAAGAAGACAACGATAGATAAAATAACAACAAATATCAACAATGGTGATAATGGGACAAAAAATAATATTAATAATAATGAAAAACAGGAAGAGACAAAGGAAAAAAAAACAACGGCAATAAATAATGCTATAGAAAACAATGATAAATCACAACCAAGTAGCACTTATAAAAAAATGATTAATATTAAGCAATTTCCAATTAATGAATGTTTTGATAAAGATAGTGCATATCATCCAAAATTTATATCTAATTTTTTGACTGGAAAAATTAAATATGTCAATAATGAAATTTCAAGAGCTGTATCACCCGAACAAAAGGATTCATGGCCAACAATATTTAACGGATCAGGTGTTAAAAAATTATATGAAATACAACATCGTAATGCAATGAATATGGTTATTAATCATACTACAAAAAATCAATTAGAAGATTACCCCCTTCATTTATCTGATGTATCATTGTATGATGATAATTTAGATACACCTATTAAAAGTACTAGTAAACGTCAACGCATGAAGTCAATGAGAAAAAATATTAATTCCATCAAGAAAAAAAGACAAAAAGAAGTAGAAATAGAGATAGAAATAGACCAGAAAAATCGATCTTCATCAAAGTCTTTAAAGCGAGATAAAAACAATACAGTTGAAAAACAAAATGGCATATCAAATAGAATACAAGAAGAAGAAGAAGAAGAACAACAACAACAAGGAGAAAATAATGATGGTAACGTAGCCAGTACTGGAAATACTAGTCCTACTAGAGCTAGTAGACAAAAAATATCATCAGGAGAAGAATTGTTATCAACTACAACTTCTGGTAGTAACATCAATAGTAGTATTAGAAAATCAAATAACTATAGACGAATAAACGGCAATACAAGTGTTAAGAAAGGTAAAAACATGATAAAATCTACAGCAAAAAAGAAGAAAAAAAGAAATAAAAATCATAGCGCATTTACGACTCCAATCCCTAAAAAAGTTCTTGATCGTACACCATCTCCACCATTTACAAAAACACATTCATATCTGAAAAAAGGATCATCGACTAAAGAAGGAAAGCGATACTCCCAACAAAAAAAAAATACTAGAAGAAGATCAAGTTGGAAAGAAAAATCATTGAACAGATATAATCATGAATCTTTAATTAAGAGTCATAAAAAATTGAATGAAGCAGAGGAAAGTATTAGTCGTACATCCAAATACATGGACAATGTCTCTGTCCAATATGGAACAAAAGTATATATTAAAGCACCTGTATCAAAATTTAGGTCAAGTCAAAGTGGACGTGCTTCAACTGGGAGTACAGCTGATGATGATAGTACTATGTAAAAAAAAAAAAAAAAAAGCGTAAAAGAGAGGGTGAGAGTGTGCGTATAAGAAATATAATATACGAGTCGGTCGTACACTTCGTACTTTTCGTGTTCTCGGTTATATGAATTATAAAAATGGGTCCAAAAAGTAAAAAGTATGTACATGTGATGTGTATATTTATAATTTAGTTTACTTTTAATATAAATTAATTGTTTACTTTTATATAATTATATATATATATGAGTAAGAGAAAAACACATATATATATATGGCAATATTTAAATATTTAAAATAAAAAGACAAAAAGGATACTTTAATTCATTTCTCCCACTCACCTCCCACACTCTCTCTTTTACGAGAAACGTATTTTTACACTGTTAAAAAACACACACTTCTACAACTCATCACAATCAACTGCTTCATAATAATTTGGTAATTTTTGAAACCATTTTGGATCATTATTTTCCCAAAAATATGTTTGATTCAAATTCAAATTTTTACATTTACGAAATAATTTATTTGCGGCATTTATAGCAGCAGAATTGATATTATTATTCATACTATTTTTATCTTTCATACTATCTTTCATCATATTATCACCACCATGATTTGTAGCTACGCCATCATCTATATCTTCATCATATATCATGCTATACAATAAAACATGCGAATCTAATAATAAACGCTCTTGTATGCTATTTAATTCACTTTCACTTCCAATAGATGCGACGTTTAAATGTTCCCATGATGGATGTTCTAACATAGATTGAAATGTTTGTAATAATACATTATGTAAAATATTTTGTCCTGCATTATTACCGCTACCTTTGGGAAACACATTTAAAATAATTTTCTTTACATACTTTAACCATTCTAAAGATGCAATCATCAACCCACTTGGTGTAGCCCTATCATATTTGCCTTGATCTATAACCTGCTCTTTAAATGTTTTATTATCCATTTTATTACTTTTATTATTATCATTATCAGAAGAAGTGCCATGAACGTTATTATCATGATTACTATTTATCGCAACAAATTCTGCATCAGGCATGGTAGAATATGTAAATACATCTAATACCAAATGATATTCACACAACTCACGTACAATTTCTATTGTTAAACTGTTTATTGTATTATGAAAAAATCGATTTTCACATTCTTTAAGAACATTCGTTACGCTTATAGTGTTTCGATGTTGGCCATTATATATGAAGGATTTATATTTATTCACCATTTGTTCCATCTCAACCATACGTTCAACTACCCATTTAACGCTAAATATGACTTCTAAACGCTTAGAGACTTCAACATGTTGACTTGGTTTCTGCTGCTCTCCACCACTTGCTGTTGTTGAACCATCATGGCCAATACCAGTCAAATAGCTACACAAAGCATCTAAACAATAGGATACAGTTTGAAACCATGATTTTAATAATGTCTCTATCATACTAACACGATCTTCCGTCAATTCATTCGACAATGGTGGTGGTGGGGATGATGATGATAATATAATACGCTTATTACGATCATTTTTACTGCTAATGGTTTCATTTACTACTTTTAGCAACATAATTGAGTCAATATTATTATTTACAAATGCATAAATCAATTTTAAAATTTCCTTTCCAGATTCGACTAATATAATGCAAGATGGTATATATGATATGACGTCGAAATCTTTACTGTTTTTAAACGATGTTTTATTATTATAATTTCTTTTTCTCTTTGAATTGTTGTTTGCAGTATTATTTAAAAGAATGTTTTTCTCCATTTCAATGCGTTTTAATGCTCTTAATGTTTCAATCAAGTCTTCATCGTTGTTAGTAACACCACTACTGTCATTATTATTAGTATTTATAGTATTAAAATTACTATTATTACCAGCATTTGTTACATTCATTTTTGCATGTATTTGCTTCAATCGTTGATGTTGCTTATTTACATAATCTAAATCATTCTTATTGCTTTTCATAGAATTTCGAGTAGTACTATTGTTTCTTCCATTCTTCTTATTTTCCCCAATGTTATTATTACTATTATTATTACTGTGGTCGTTCTTGTTAATTGTACTTGTTGGAAATTGAAAAGATTTATATGGCATATTATTTATCATATCAAATGTTTCTTGAAAAATTATTGATTTCCAAAATGTATCTTTAAAATCATTTATAAAATTATTATAAACATCAATAATAGATGTCCACAAATGTCGCTTTAACTTGTTTATCATATTTACATTTGAACGACCTGTTTCAACTACTAATACATTATCATTAAAATTATTTAATTTATTGATGACTATTTCAACAATGTGACATCCTTTTAATATATAATTTGTACCAAAGATATATTTAAATAAATCGCTTCGTTTATTGAGGCAATTTATCATGTTTTTGTTATATTGTTTATCATTATTGTTGTTTATATCATCATCAATTTCTATATTATTATTATGAATAATATGTTCATCTAATGCCAATAACATTTTTAATGACCAACTATTCTTTATTATACTTTTCATATTGTTTCTATATATTTCATTTGGACATAGAAATTCATCTGATATAAATTGTATAAACTTTACAATTTCATTGTTTTCCAACCAATTTTGAAATACTTGTATCTCGTGTTCTCTATTTTCATTTTGCTCGTCGTATATATGCGCCATGGTATCATGAATCAATTCACAGAAATAATTGACCACGCTTTTACAAAACAAGATATCATTTCCAATGTAACATTGTTGTGCTTTGTATCTTTTACTAATTTTATTGCTTTGTGTATTTAAGAACAATTCAATATATTTAGCCCGTTCCTGCTCTTTTACTTCATTTTCATACACGCCTTCTAGCGTCAATATGTTGGTTGCATTTAGAGATAGCGATTTGTTATATTCTATATTTAGAAGCTCGACATTATCTCTGACATTAGAAAGTTTAATAGTTAAATCTTTTGTTACGTTAGAGGTCTTTGTTTGTATATTTTCACTATTTTTTTGTAAAGTACTTTTTAATTCTTCAGCTGATGCAATTATTGCACGTAATTCTTTTGCAATTTCCATGATAAAATTTGGAAGAAAAAAAGAGAGGGTTCAATATTTATTTTATATGTGTTCTTCTATATATATTATCTATATTTATACACGTGTGTCGACGTATACCAGTATACAGTAATGTTTGATATTTATAAAATATTTAAATTAATATTTTTTTTTGTGCTACATTACAAATGGAATACAAATGATGAACTACCATTTTAGCTATGCTGTGTTCCCGACTTTTTCGGCTACCAGGGGAATAGAAGGCGGTTTTGACCATTCCTACAAAAAATAGCCGCAAAGTTCGCCGTAAAGTTGGAATTAGCACTACATAGCATGGCTCCACTTTACCGAAAACTCCCAACGCCAAAATCAAACTCATCGAACTTTTTCAGCTAAAATCCTTAAACCAGGCCTCAAAATAGTGGATTCGAGCTGGAATTGTCAATAGACACCTGGAAAAATGCATATTTTCAAAGCATGGCCTTTCAAATAAAAAGTCCGATACGAACACCTCATTCGGATATTTTGATGTATGTCAAACATATTTTTTTCAGAAACCGGATTTATGAGCGTTCGTGCGTTCGTTACAAAAGTTTGATTATTTTTAGGCATATTTGATACTTTCTGCTCAATCTAGCCCGAACAACCCTTGCATGAGGGTATTAATATCTTGC